>JAMKQA010039905.1:0-20434 GCA_024699735.1 Posidonia australis | reverse complement strand
AAAGGTAACAGCCGGAAGATGGAAGGTCAACAGCCGCGGTCTGGAAACGGCTGGGAGCCACCTTGGTGCGCCACCTTGGTGCGCCACATTGGTGCGCCCAGCTACCTCACAAATTTCTGGGTTCTGGCTTGCTAATAGGCTTGGGGCTAGGTTTAAGGGCTGATCGCATCCAAAGCATCATAGGGACACTCATTCCTGGGTCACCTCAAAATCAGGGTGTCTACACTAATGTTGCACACATAAGAATGAGTGTTGAAAGCAGATGCAATGTTGATGCCAATGCTGAAGCAATACTTCAAAAATTAAAGAAATCCCGCACGCAGGGACATGACAAGTTGTCGGACTCATCAGCCAGATTATTGAGGTTATCCACCTGTGAAGACAGGATATGACAAGTCAACCAAGTTTTGTCAACCCGATTGCCAAACAGCTTGACGATTGTCAACCGAGTAGTTGGGGGTACTAGCCTAAACGAAAGGGCATGACAAAACGTATGATTTGTCAAGCAAGGTAGGAGGCCCTGTCCGCACAGACTTAGGGCATGCAAAGGGATTTTGCGCCAGCGAAGATCCAGACGATAAAAGGATAGGATAGGACTTTGATCACCTGGTCAAAGGTTGACTTTGACCACTCGATCAAAAGTCAAGCAAAAGGATTTCGCGCCTGCAAAAATCCAGGCAAAGGAAAAGATATGACCTCGACCACTCGATCAAAGGTTAAGCAGTAGGATTTCACGCTCGCGAAAACCCAAGAAAAGCAAAGGATAAAACCTTGACCTCCTGGTCAAAGGCCGACTTTGATCGTCCGGTCAAAAGTCAAACAGAGGCATCAGTTCCTGAATGAATTCTGCATCTCTGCTCCCCCTCCTACAGACATGGATCTCCCGGTCCCGTCTCGTGCCACTGCTAGGAGTCGGCACGCTGCAGCTGTGGCTTCATAAGATAGGCACATTCTCCAAGAAGTCAACTACACCTATTATCTGGCATGGTACAGGTGGGTCGAGAAGCCCTACCTTTTTTAGGAGGCCGTGCGCGATAGCCAGTGTGGGATGTGGTATGCCTTCGACTGGGCCAAGGTAAATCCTTGTACTTTCTGCTTAAATAATTTTGCTTTATATAGAAGGTTTTAGTCTAACACTTATTTTACTCCTGCAGGGCTTCGAGGAGCAGTTTGCCTCCTTTTATGAGGATATCAGGCGGAAACGGGTATGTCGCCTTTTTTTTACATGTAAATCTCACCTTGTTCATACCATAAGTTCACTTGACACATTTGCAAAATTCGTGCAGGAACTGCGGTAGCGGAATATCATACAGGTACTTTTTCTAACTTTCCTTTAACTACATGCTTTGACAATGTTGTAAATCTGACATTCTTTTGAGAATTTTTCAACAGGACTACCTAGCCAATGAGGTGAATGCGGCCAACAGTGGAGAGTTCACCTTGGAATTGTCTGAGGAGGACCGTTCTGACACCGAGGTTTCACAGAGGGTCCTGAAGTCTTCTGCCCGTTCTCAGTCTACTACTACAGCCTGGTATTCGCGCCGGATTACACGACGAGGGGCCCGACTCCTAGCCACGAGCTTCCAGGAGGTATCTTCTGATGAGGAGGAGTCCAACGAGGAGTAGTTGTTTTCTTGATTTCAGTCTTGTCTCTTCCTGTTTGCCACTCTTTGTATAACTGATGCAACTTGTACTCAGTGAACAATGTAACTTGTGTTTTAAAAGTGCATGAATGCAAATCTAACTTTGGAATGCAACCCTCCTCTTGGGTAATTATCTACGTGTGTAAAACGTACACTTTCATGAAGGTTTTGAGAACTGGCGTCGATTTGGGCGAGCTTGATATTTTAGGGGAGGTTCTGCTTGTTGTCAACCAGGTGGTGCGCCACCTTTATGTGCCACCTTGGTGCGACACCTTGGCGTGCCACCTTGGCGTGCCACCTGTAACAATGCCATCTTGCTTTCCTTTTCTGCTGTGACCCCTTTCTATTTTCTATATTACTTCGTATTCCCCAACGAAATATGCCACCTCTCCTACTGCAAAAAACCATTCTCAAGCCCTCAATCTTCCTTGAAGCTTCATTTTTGTTCTTCCGGTGCCGATTACGTTCCTTCTCGGCTTGCAATGGTATGTGATCTTGCCTATTTTCTCTGATATGACATAGAGAACATGATCCTCCTTGAGAGGGTTCTTCATATTTACATAGATCTACATACTGCTCCTCCATTTGATCTTTGTTCTCATATTCCCTCATACTCTGCAACGAGAAAGAAGACTACATACACCAATTTTTCATCACGCTTTAATTTCTTGCAATAGGAAGAAACTATATGCTTTGATTTCTATCATTTTTAGATTTGCTGCATATTTTCTCATATTTCTATTATTCTTTGGATTTGTGGACTTGTTAAATCCTCTCCGCCTTGAGAAACCACTTGGCTATATGACTTTCTACTTTGATTTTTACATTATTCCTATTGTGCTTTGCTCCAGTATCCATCCTCATAATTTCCATGCAGGGGTACCCGACCATGGTGACACCAAAACACTACTTTGATGTTCTGCAAAGATGGGTTGGTGCATTAATTACTGAAGATCGTGAGTAACTGCGGATTTGGGGCATATCCTCCTTGTTGTTGAACATTGTCAAGGTGGAGCTGAACTGGCCCTTGTTTTGTGCTGCAGCTAGATTCTGGAAGCCCGCTTTCCATGTATTCCGCTTTGGGTAGACGAAACTTACTCTGACCTTGAAAGAAACCAGACGGATCTGCGGCCTGTCGCCATACATGTCTCCCCCTATTTTCATGTGCCGTGATAGCTACGCTTCTGTCTTAAGTTAGCTGACGAGCTTATCTCGAAGTGCTTGTGAGAAAAGCATTATCTGCAAAGATGGGTCGGCTACATTGTTGCGCCTGGATTATTTTGACAAGATAGCTAGCAACCATGTGTCCTCAGGTAGTTTATGGCTCCACGACTTTGTGGTACGCTTCATTGGGGAGCTTTTCTTCAGTCATGGTCGAATGACAGTTGCCATTAAGGTGGCAGAGATAGCGTTGGCCATGATCACTCACCATATTGACCTTGCCCCCATTCTTCTGGCAGAGACCAATGTCGGCTTGGATCGGGCATTGAAACGTTCCCGACATTTCCATGGCTGCGGCACCGTAGTGCAAGTAAGTCAACAATGTTACTTCAATGATTTACTGTGCTTATCTAACTGTGCTCTGCTTTTCCTTGACAAACTTGGCTTATTGCCCACATGGGGGTGGAAGTCTTACACCCTCAACATTCTATCTTCGACTCCTACAGTCGCACCAATCACTCACGCACCCTTCCGGGCGTGCACGAGCTTTGCGAAAGATTACGAAATCTTACTGAGGACACAATAATCTGGCGCATTCTGTTCACGACTGTGAAGTCCTTCACTATCTTCTTTAACGATAGTGATATGCAAGTGATTGTCCTTCCAGGGCTAACGGGTGGTGCGGAATACCATCCCTTCCGCGTCCTGCGCCAATTTGGCTTTTGCCAAGATTCAATTGAACAAAGCCCTATGCCGAACCACTTCACAAGATACATCCTCGGCTCTGATGCGCCAACTTCTGAGCTAGCCCACCTGATGCATGGAGGCATTCAATCTTCTTGTCTTGCCATCACTAATGGCCTGGATTGCACAGCAGAGTATGAGGCCGAAATTCGAGAAACTTGGCCTATAAACGAACTTCCTCCCAGTGGCACTTCATTTACAGGAGTTGGCAGCTCAAAAAGGGCAAGAGTCGACTGATTGTAACTCGAGAGTCCACTGTTATCAAGTGAGTAAATGCTGTACAATTGATGAGCTATAATAAAGAGCAATTTTGCTTTTACACTGTGTCATTCTTGAATCTGATTTGGTTTGTATTTGCAATGGATCCATGCTCTATGTAACAAATAGTTTGTATTGGTCCATATGCCCCTAATAGTAGCACTGTCCCATTGATTCTCTTGACTTAGAAAGGCAGTTGGCATGCCCCTAGTCAACGACCTATTTCCATCCAAAGAGCGGTTAACATGCCCCTGGTTGGAACTATCTTCTTTGCCAGTATTGCAACTCAAAAGGCAGCTGGCATGCCCCTGGTTGGACAATGGCAAATGCTTTGCAATTCGATGCAAAATGCGAAAGATGCGTGATCGAAAATGCTGAATGCCAAATGATTTATACAAGACTTATAAAAATGAAAGCAAGATTTATGCATGGTTTATAGAAGATATTGGTGCCCTCAACACTAAGGAAGCCTTTATTGCCTACTACAAGGACCTAGGATGTCCGCAACTCACCTGGCACTACCTGGATCCCTGTGTTTATGGTGGCTCTCACTCAATCAAGAGACTTTTGGTATAAAACGAGCTCCATGCCAAACTCCTAGGGCCCTATACCTACTTTTACTCCCTCAAAGGCATGCTAACTTACACTATTCCTACTTGGAGATAATAAACACCTAGACTGAGGGGTGGCTGCTCTTCTTTTCAATTTTACCTTAAGGGGTGGCTAGTCCCTTTGTAAATGTGGGCTGGTAGGTGTATGCTTCAACTCCTCTCCAAGATGAACTATAGAAATAGGGTTGTTTTGCATGCTTCTCTCATTGGAGCCAACTTCTATCTTCTCATTTCTTTTGTGCTCTAATGTCTATGTTTTTTCCTTGGCTCAAACTTACTCACGACCTATCATTTTTCCTCCCTCTAGAGGTATAGGCCCCTTGGGAATTTGTACATTTTGTCCAATTCCCCGTAA
Organism: Posidonia australis; assembly: GCA_024699735.1. Classification (NCBI taxonomy): domain Eukaryota; kingdom Viridiplantae; phylum Streptophyta; class Magnoliopsida; order Alismatales; family Posidoniaceae; genus Posidonia; species Posidonia australis. The sequence continues at coordinate 15,662 of JAMKQA010039905.1, read as the reverse complement.
ATAGTTGCTCCCTCGCTCCTTAGGTCACACAGGTAGTAACACATGAGGAGGATCAAAACTCTTCCTAAGTCGGCTGACCTTCCGATTTTCCTCATCGGGCAATGGTTATGCTAATGTTTCAAGTTATGATTACAATGCAAACAAAAAGAAAGTAAAAAAAATACGTATGCTGTATCATGCATGATGTAGATGCAACAACCTAAACTGCAAATAAGAAACAAAGAGATGCATGATCTGTGACATTGCTTTGCAAAGCCTGGGATTGGCTGAGGATCACTAGTAGTACTTTTTCAGGTAGGAAGCGTTAACGGGCTCTGACTGCTCCCCACGATCTATATCCTCAAGAATGACTGTGCCTCCAGACAAGGCTTCTTTCACAACAAAAGGTCCGCGCTAGTTGGGCCTAAACTTTCCTCGAGCATCGGGTAGATGAATGGTGCGTAAAACTAGATCACTTGATTCAAAATTTCTAGGCTGAAACTTCTTCTGATATGCTCAAGCCATTCGCTTTTGATAACATTGGGCATGGTGCAGGGCTTGTAATCTGTGCTCGCCAATCAGGTCTAGTTGAACACAATGGTCTTGAACCCATTCTGCTTCATCTAGTTCTGCTTCTTTTAAAATCCTCAATGATGGGATTTCCACTTTGAAAGGGAGAACTGCCTCCATGCCATAAACAAGCGAATATGGTGTTGCTCCTGTTGATGTCCGGACTGAAATCCTATAAGCCCATAATGCATAAGGAAGCTTCTCATGCCAGTCCTTGTGAGTCTCAGCCATCTTCTTGAAAATCTTGATCAGGTTTTTATTGGCTGATTCCACGGCTCCATTCATCTACGATCGATAAGGAGAGGATCTGTGATGCTTGATTTTGTAACCCTGAAGATAGTCCTCAACTCTCCTTGCTATAAAATTAGCTCCATTATCTAATATGATGGTATATGGAACCCCATATCTGGCAATGATATTATTCTTAATGAATTTTTCTGTAGCTGTCGTTGTCACAATTTTATATGATGCTGCCTCGACCCACTTTGTGAAATAATCAATGCCCACAAGAATATGCCAATGCCTATTAAATGCAGCTGGATGTATGGCTCTGATAACATCAATTCCCCAAGTGGAAAAGTGCCAAGGTGACGACATGCTATGTAACTGTTGTGGGGAAGCATGTATGAAGTTGTGATGTACTTGGCAATTGTGGCATTTCCGCATAAATTGGCAACAGGCTGTTTCCATAGTGGACCAGAAATAACCCTGTAACATGATTTTCATGGCCAAAAGCACTCCATTCATGTGTGGACCACATGTGCCTGCATGAACCATTAACATCAATACATCTACCTCCTTCTTGTCTACGCATCTAAGAAGCATTTGGTTATAAGATCTTCTGTATAGATGCCCTGCTCCATGTAAATATTTAGAGGCCAACCGTATCAAGGTCTTCTTATCTGTTGCGGAAATGCCAGATGGGAAGTCACCGGATTCTAGGAAAGTTTTGATATCATGATATTAGGGCAATTCTGTTGTCGGTTCTGCTTCTTGGATGTGCATGCAATGTGCAGGCCGCTCTACACAAGTGACTGAGATATCGGTTGCCAGGGCTTCTGGTAGCGATAGCCATGATGCCAAGATTGCTAATGCATCTACATACGCATTCTTGGCCCGCTTCATGAAAGAATATTTGACATCCTCGAATTCGTCAATCAGCTTCAGCAAATGCTCACGGTATAATACAAGCTTCTGGTCCTTAGTCTTCCAGTCACCATTAATTTGTGAAATTACTAGCATTGCATCTCCATATACCTGAAGCTCTCGGACACCTTGTTCCAGTGCCACCTGTAATCCCAAGATACATGCCTCGTATTTGACTTCATTGTTGGTGCATTCAAACGTCAGCTTCCTCGCAAAGGGAATTAGCTGTCCTTGCGACGTTGCTAAAACTGCACCAATACCTCTTCCTTTATTATTGACTGCGCCATCAAAGTATAAACACCATTTATGCTCATCTTGAGGATTTTCTAATTCTTCATCACCCATTGCAAATAAGATGTCTTCATCTGGGAATTGTGTTTGCAGTGGCTGATATTCTGGCAAAGGTAGGTCGGCCAAGTGATCCACCATCACTTGTCCTTTCAAGGACTTATGTGTCACAAAGATAATGTCATACTGCGACAATATTACCTGCCACTTAACACATCTACCCACCAAGGCTGGCTTCTAGAACAAGTACTTAATAGGATCATGCCGACATAATAGCAGGATTGGGTATGCCATCATGTAATGCTTGAGGCACTGAGTAGCCCATACCAAGGATAAGCAAACTTTCTTTATGGTGCTGTATTTGACCTCGCAGTCATTGAACTCTTGTTGAGGTAGTAGATGACCCTCTCCTTACATCCTGATTCATCATGCTGACCTAGGACCATGCCCATGGAATACTGTGTGGTTGAGAGATATATTAACAGGGGCCGTCCTAGCATGGGAGGAACCAAGATTGGAGGTTTTGCCAACATCTGTTTGATCTTGTCAAAGGCTGCTTGACATTCATCATTCCAGTGTGTTTGGGCATTCTTCCTCAGGAGCTTGAATATCGATTCACATATAGGTATAAGTTGTGCCATGAACCGGCTAACGTATTGTAATCGCCCCAACAATCGACGTATTTCTTTTTCAGTGGCAGGGGGAGGCATGTCAATAATGGCTATGGCCTTGTAAGGATCCACTTCTATTCCTCTCTAGCTGATAATGTAACCCAGGACCTTTCCGGAAGACACCCCGAATGCACATTTGTTAGGGTTGACGAGGAGCTTATACTTCCTCAGGTGGTCAAACAACTTCCTTAGGCAAGAGAGATGATCTTCGGGGGACTTGGCTATCATGTCATCCACGTACAGATCAACTTCTTGGTGCATGAGATCATGGAATAACGCTGTCATGGCCCTCTAGTATGTCACATTTGCATTCTTCAGCCCAAATGGCATTACTCTATAGTAGAAGACTCCCTATGGGGTAATGAAAGACGTTTTCTCCATGTCTTCTTCTGCCATTTTGATCTAGTTATATCCTGAAAATCCATCCACAAATGATAACATCTTATGCCTTGCTGTGTTGTCAACCAGAATATCAATGTGGGGAAGCGAGAAATCATCTTTAGGGCTCACTTTGTTTAGGTTTCGATAGTCTATGTACATGCAAACCTACCCATCTTTCCTTGGTACTGGCACCACATTTGCGAGCCACTCAGGATAAAAAACGACCTTGAGGAAATTGACTTTATGCTGTTTTATGATTTCCTCCTTAAGTTTCAACAGCTACTGAGGTCTCCATTTACGAAGCTTCTGCTTGACTAGCTTTGAACTTGGTTTTAGTGGTAATGTGTGTACTACCACCTCGATGTCTAAGCCAACCATGTCGTCGTAGCTCCATGCAAAGACATCCACATATTCTTTAAAGAAAGCCATAAACTCTGCCTTTGCTTGTGGTGATAATTTGGCACTAATGCGTGTTTCTTTAACATCTTCTGTCATGCCAATGTTAACGAGCTCTTTCTCTTCCTCCACATGTAGATTAGGGCCCTCTGGGTCATTGTTGTGGGGCTGAAATCGTGAAGGCGCATTATCATCAATCTCAACATCTACACCGTCTACCTCAATGACCTCATCCTCCTCTCCATAGGCAATAAGCTCCGACAGAATTTCCTACTCGAAGGTTGGATCTGTGATGTCAACTGAGAGGATTTCTTCCGATTCTGTGCCCTGATGGCGCTTTATGACAGTCACAGTGACTTTCGTATTCTTGTAATTGCACTGTGCGACCTCTTCTGCAACTTGATTGTCTGGACAACTAAGGACCTAGGGATCCCTGCTTTTGAGGTTGATGCATCTCTATTTACACTTTTTGTTTTTTTGGATTTTTCAAATTATTTTGGGTTTTGTGGGTTTTTCGATCTTTTCGTATTTTCCATACTATTTACAAAAGCTACTACATGCTGGCGGTTGTCCTATTGTTAACTGATGAGACTACTACCGCTTATACTACCTCCTGAGCCTAGCTTAGGTTGTTTTTTTTTTTTTTTGCTCCTCACCCTTAAGGTGAGGCTTAAATTGCCAGTACCAGCTAGACCCGCCTCCTGGCTGACACGAGATTAACTCCATTGGTCTAGCACACTCTCTTTCTGACTGAAGGACCACGACTGAAGCTTGGTCCCGTGGTGGTACTGATGATTTTGGTTGTGGTGGTAAAACAACTGCTTTTTCTTTCTTGACTCTGTCATGCTCTGCCAAGTCTTCCGCGTGCACTTCCAGTTGCTCCTAAAACAAAATATCCAAATCTCCAACCATGTCATCTGTCAAGCTGCTTTCTAAGTCTGTCCTCTGATTTGGATCTTGCATTGCTGCTGCCTGAGACGCTGTTGACTGTTCTGACATTGACAACACGACACTATTCAGGAATTGCTGACAGGCCTGCTCAATAATCTGCTCTGACTGTGACTAATCATTCTCTAGATATGACTCTTCAAAACAAATCCAAACTCCTGGCGACACTAAGACTGTAAATGGACTCTGATTTGGATCCAAGAAGCCTGCACTAGTGAAATTAGTCAAATTGCATGGAATGATCATCCTTGGAGACTTACAGTAGCGCGGGGATCTCTTCCGCTGATATTGACATTCGTATCCCAATCCTTCATGCTCTCTCCATTCTTCCACCTTGATTGGCTCGACGATTCCTTAGTCGTTTCACCCAAGCGGGGTTCCTTTCTCATATCCCCACTTGCGACACAAATTATCGACCATCAAACGGGGATCACTACGAATGGGCAAATGGCCGACGTGCTTAAGGGGAGGAATGAAATTAACCGGCTCAAACCGATTAACACGATAAAGAACATCAGAGGGTTTGGGCTCGAAGTGGACAGTTTGCAGTGCAACAGCAGAGACAACCTCAGTCTTCTCCAGATCTTCTGCCATGACAACAACAACGTTGTCATCCTAGCAAAACTTGATCATACGATGGAGAGTTGAGGGAATGACCTGATGCTTGTGAAGCCAAGGGCACCCAAGCAAGAGATTAAAGGAAGGTTCGACGTCAACGACGTAAAATTATACGTCGAAGTGAGCTAGACCGATGGTCAAAGGAATGACTAGGATCCCAAGCACATCATGCTGCATATTATCGAAAGCCATCATCCCTTTCACGGCTAGTATTATGTCTTCAGACTTGAACCCAATTGCACTTGTCGTATGCAAGGGGCAAACAATTAAACCTGCTCTGTTGTCTACCAACGTGAGAGGGATGCGAAAGCTTTGGTATTGCGTAGTGATGAATAAGGGAGAATTATGATTGGTTCCCAATGGTGGCAATTCCTGGCTGGAAAAGGAAATCACTTGTGGTGTCGCTATCATACCCACCATACTTTCAAGGGTAGCGGGCTCGATAGTTGGAGACACATGGGCAGCTTAGAAAACTCTAAGAAAGGCCTCCCTATGTTCTACCGAGGTGTGAATCAAGTCCCAACTTGAAATGTCAGCTTTAACTTTCATAAGCTGAGCGGTTATGTCTACTGAAGGTTGGTTGCTTGTGGTGGGAATGGGTGGAGCTACTCTTGGTGTGGGTGGTTGTGAGGATTGAGCTTGCAAATGGATAGGAGCTGGTGCTACAGGTGTTGGAGGTCTCAATGGTTGAGCTTCTGACTAGATGGGGCTTGGTGTTGGAGGATTAGGTCTGGGTGCTAGGGGTTTGTACACCCTACCCGATCGCGTTAACTCTGCACACATTTTTGTGGCATAATTATATGAAACACGATGCGTGTCATGAGTATGGGTGATGACAACCAAGGGACGGACCGCTAACTGTACAGGCATGGCTGGAGGATACTGGTAACTCTGAGGTGGTGGTGGCTGAATTGGCCCAAATTGTGGCTAGGCTTGGAGACAAATCAGTGCTAGTGGTTGTGGATGTACGATAGGTGGTGCCACAGTGTACTCCAACTCAATGGTAGGACGAATCATACTAATTGACTCCTTGGAACCACCGAGGAAGGAACGATACAACTGACGCGGAAAAGAAGAAGATACATCATGAATCAAATCAGTAGGACGAATGGAAGACGAGAGAGAATCAAAAGGAAAGATAAAATTGACTCCCGAGGGACCTGTTGCTCCTAGGGCTGAATGCTATGATAATGGCTGGCTAACTATATTGGGATGTGCTAGTGGTGCTTGTGCGGCTACTAATGCCAGCACTTGGCTTGCTGCGTGCGTGCTAATGATAATCACCTTCTGGTTAATAAAGTCCTAGATTGCGTCCCTCAATGTGAAGCAATTGTCAGTCGAGTGACCTGCGACCTGATGGAAATTGCAGAACGCATTCGTGTTATACCATGTAGGGAGCAGACTTGGTGGTAGGCGAATCTCAGGCAGCCTCAAAAGGGATGTGACTTTTGAGAATACCATGCTCAATGGCTCCACCAATGGGGTATAGTGGCGCCTGTCACAGCGTTGTTGCTTCAGTTGCGGATGTGCCAATGGTGAGCGCACCCTAACCGATGGGGTAGGGTATACTGGTGTGGCAATGAGAGTGATGTGTGATGCATGAGGTGCTCTAGGTGTGGGTGTAGGTGCATAAACTACTTGGCGCTGAGAGGGTGGATAGACATTTACCAATGCAGTAGGGGATCTGATGTAAGAAACTGTATTCTTGGAGGCATCCCGCCTCTTGGGTGGATTGGCATTATGGCTATTGTTATTGTTGCTGTTGTTGGCGCCACTACGTGAGGAAGTGGCCTATTTGGCAAATGTAGAGAGTGCCGGAAAACAACCACTGTGTAGTGAACTCTCAACACGGGCACTCACCCAAAGCAAAGCTGAAAATGTGGTAACTGGGTGTATACTGAGTAGAGCCCTGACTATTGGCTGTGCTCCTCGAATCACAATCTCAATAGACTCCTCGTTGGAGGGTCTATCTTTGACCTGCAAAGCCAAGGATCGCCATCATCCAACACACTCCCCAAATGATTCTTGGGGTCTCAGCCTAATGGCGACCAAGTCCTCGCGCTTCGAGACTAGGTCAAGGTTAAAGGAATACTGTTCAAGGAACGCCTGTGTGAGGTCGTCCCAAGTCTTGATGGTGGCCATGTCGAGGGAAGTGAACCATTTCAACACAGGCCCCGTAAGACTCTTCTAGAACAGGTGGATGAGCAGCCTCTCGTCAGCTTGAAGCTAGGTGAGGTCTCCGCAATAGGCTTTGAGGTGTGAGATTGGGCAGCCTCTACCATTGTATTTTTCGAACTCCAGGATATGAAAGTTCAGAGGGTGAGTCACCTCTGGAAAATAACAGAGGTCCCAAAACTGGTAGGACCGATGGTCCCTGCCCTACACTTGTCGAAGAGTTCGCTCCAAATCGTTTACCCTTGCAAGGAGAGTGTTTGAAGCTACTGCAGTCGTCGATTGTGCAACGGATGCGGGTGTCACGTACATCGTTTGGGTCTCCCCTAAAGGCTCTTGGGGATCCACCATTTCGATGTCTGGTGCTACAGCGGGATGGCTAGTGTACCTGTGCATAGGTGCTATGGGTTGAGGTACAATACACGAGGCTTGTGTCGAGTACAGGGGTGAGGATAAAGGTGGTGCTACAGGGGGTGCAAAATGTGAGAGAGAAAGCTGTTGGACCGGAATGGCCCCAAGTACTATGCTCATGGCGGGCTTTGCTCCCGCCAGCCTAGAAGGCTGGCAACCAGATAGTGGAGATGCATGTTGTGGTGGGTGCTGTGGCAGTGTTGCAGAAGGCAATGCCGACACCCCTATTGCCGGGGAGACAAGGGATGGTGACGATTGTGGGGGTGGTGCATTGGGTGCAATCTATGGTCCTAGGGCTAGTTGCAAAGGCAATTCGGGAGTCAGGAAGGGCAAACCTGAAAAGGGTTGGAGCACTAGTACCAATCCCTGCAACTATTGGGCGAGGGATGACATTTGTTGCAGCTACATGGTCACGGGATCGTCACTAGTGGCTCAAAAAGACGGAGTTGGAAAAGGGGTGGACAAGTCAGGAAGCTAAAAGCCCAGCTATCCAAACTAGGGAGAAGTTACTATAGAAGCAGCCGCAGTCGAAGAGGTGCCAGAAAACACGCAGTCCTGAGGGGCAGTGAAAGGAGTCTGAAGGAAGGTCATGGGAACATACTCAACAGTTTGGGCCGCAAAAGCAGAAGATGACCAAGGTGATGGTTTTAAAGGCAGGGTAGCCACTAGGACACAGTACTGGGATGGTGGAGGTCCTTCGGAGGCTAAGTAAAAGGTGCAGATAGCAATGATGACGGGGACAGAGACAAAGGAAGGATGGACCGAAACAGGGACCTCCTCCTGGACAACAGAGGAACGAGGCTCACTGGTTTGCTGGGCCATGGTAGATCGCGAGGGGGTACGGATCGGACTATGACTAGGATCAAGAGGGTGAATCCTAGGACGAGCTATCATCAAAAGTGATGAATAACTCAGGAGATGTGGTCGAAAATCGGGCCGCACCGGGTGTCAACGAAAGGGAAAACCTCTAGCTCTGGCTAAGGAACTCTCTCACTGACTAGTACTATGGTATTACAAAAACAAGAAACAAGTTAGAAAAGATGTAGTGCTTATGATGGTATGAATGCAGATGCATGAATGCCTCTAGTATGCACTCTCTCACAATCTAGGGGTGTCCTACCAGGCTATCTACTCTGAGTTCACACAAGGGTAAATGGGTCTCCGACTCAAGGTTAGAAAGTAAAGGATCCCAGTCTAAATCCTTGCCAAAGCTAAGGCAGTGAGCGGGTGGTGCATTCGGGGCCTCGTCCTCTGCCAAAGTAGTAGGTTGTACCCTCTACTAACACCGACACGACCTCAGACAAAGGGAGACATACCGATATCTCATCCCATGCCAAAGCCATAGAATGAGAAACCAGGGAATGTCCTTCGTAAACTATATAGGTGGACTCAAGAGAGGAGAAAATGCATGCCCTATATGATGAATGCAAAATATGCTTTAAGTCTTTTACTTGCAAATTTGTTAAACCATGGGGGAAAGTTTGCAATTTGTCACTAGTTCACCATACTTGTTTTTTTTTGTTTTTATGTTTCCTTATTAACCAAAAGGGGGAGAAAAACATGTCTCTAATCTCCTAATCATCGCATATGCAAAAGGGGAAGAAAACATGCAAAGCAACCATCAATCAACAAACAAAAAGCATGCGTATGTTATGTGCAAAAGTGGTGGCATAGCAAATGTGTAAAAAGAAAAAAACACACCATACAAATGGCATGCAAAAAATGTAAGGAAGACACAACTTATGTTACAAAGGGATAGCCCAAAGCAAAGCATGGGAACCAAGCAAACAAGCGGAAAAGCTGAAGTAAACGAAAAACCCAAAACAAAAGCCGAGATCTTCTTCTCCCCAGTGGAGTCACCAGTTCCTGTAACCAAGCCGACGACAACCTCAAGCATGGCACGAAAGGCCAAACATGTGAGGGCCAATAAAGTCACAGCAAAAGTGATAAAAACAATGATAAAAATGTAGGAGTCGCCACCTAGTCTACTTAAAAACGAGAGACGAGGAAAACCGTTTCAAAACACTTAAATTATGACATAAACCAATGGAAAAAGGTCAACATGAACCAGAAAATTAGGCAAGGATCCCTGTTACACACAGGGAAGGTGTTAGGCACCCTAGTATACCCAAGAAATCAGCCTTTCATGGGTTTTTTGTTTTCTTATAAGGAAATTTCGCCTTTTCAGCCAATTTCTACACGCCCGAAGGCGAAATGTAATGTAATGCTACATGCAAGTGGTGCCTTATGCTAAACATGGGTAAAGGGACTGTACGATGTGTCCTAATGATCTGAAAGGTCACCGAAGTTGTGGATCAAACACTGGTGCAAAGATATTGCACAGATATAACCATAGATCCAGTAATATCGAGTGGCTAACGTCCTCGCTTCGCTACATGCAAAACCTAAGCTATCATGCATAAATGAGTATGAAATTAGACTACAGTCATCCTGACATGTCCAAGAGAACACCCAAAGAGAACTAGAAGCAAATCAAGTCAAGAACAATACTCAATATGATGCCAAAAGCCACTACTGATGCAGTGAAACAGGCAGCTGCGCCTGTTTGGTGTGCCAGAATGGTGCTCCAGTCAAGTGCGCCACCTATGTGCTCCACTAAGGTGTGCTAACAATGTGTGCCACTGAAGTGAGACCCAGAAATTGCAGAACAGACAACAAACCGATACGCTATGCGATATAAAATCTTGCAAACATTCTTGAGACCATCTAAAAATTGCATCCTAGACATCTAAAAACCTAATCACATAAAGGTTCATCCTTGTTTCATAAAGCCATAAAAAGAGTGAACCCATGACACCATGATATGGGTTTCATGCTCAAGGGCAATAAGCCTCACACAAGACCACAAAATCCCTATTTGGATAAAGACCAACGAGCCCCAACTATGCTACTTGGATCTAGATCATGGACTGGTGCAAAAGAACCCTTTAAAAAAGAGTCCAGGAAGGCAACCAGTTCACCAGACCCTAGTAGCAGGCCAACTTCACTAGATGCAAAACTAATGCAAACAGTGTTATTACATGATGAAACGGTGCAAACATGATCATGTTATATCTGAGATCAAACACCAGGAAAATCAGAGTCCATAACAAGTAACAAAGCATGCAATCCATGATGCAAAATCCTACTATTTGCATCCTGTGACCAGACTGGTGCTCCAGTAATGTGCTCCAGCTTGGTGCGCCAGATTAGTGCACTCCAAGTACTCTGTTTCAGACTGCAATCTGATTTCAGAGCTTGGGCTAAATGTATGCAACTAATTACATTAATGACTATTCAGATCAGTAACCTAGATGCCAGGGTGCATAATCATGCTAAACAACCAAGCCTAAAACATTCATTCCACTCTCTCCTTATTCATGCATGTTCATGGGTTCCTTAAGATTGCAACTACCTATGGAGGCTTTTATGATTCATGCAACTACCTGGCTGACATAAGGAGCATGGGGACATGATAAAGCATGCAGAGGATTGCATCACAGCCCGTATTCCATGGCCAATAGCCTCATAGGACTATGATACATTGCCCAAAAAATCCACATAGTGCAAGCAATCATCATGATAAACAAACAGTGAATACAACTTTATAAAAGAGCATCTTGAACACCAATTTAAACAAAAAGGTGCAAAGAAACATCAACATACAAACATTATATCAGCCTAGTTGCAGTATAGGTTTTATTTAGAATATCATGCAAAGCCCATGTGAAGGTGAGTAAGGGAACTTGCCTATGGCGTCTCTTCCTTTGGTGGCTCAAGGGGTCTCCTCCTTGCTGCTTTGGACACGACTGAGAGTGCTCAAGGATGCAAAAGGGTGCTCTAAAAGTGAATGTACTGGTTGATAAGAGGTGGTGAATTGCCAAGAGAGCCTAAAGTGTGATTCATGGGTGGCTTTTAAAGGAGGTGAAGTTGTAAAGCCTTGGGTTGCCAAAAGCCCTGGAGGCCAACAGACTTGCGTAGATTCGTAGAAGAATATTCGCAGGTGGAGGTTACAAGCATAGAAGATGGACAGCCAATGGCCAGCACTTTGAAAAGTGGCTGTGTGCTAGCGTGGTGCGCCAACATGGTGCGCCAAGATGGTGCTTCACATTGGTGCACCAAAATTGTGCTCTATAATGGTGCTCCACATTGGTGCACCAAAATTGTGCTCTCCACTTGGCTGCCTAGATTATTAACTGGATGATGGGCTTGTGGTTGTGGTTTGTGTGATGATCTTGGGCTAATCAAAATGTCAAATAGGGTTCGAAAATGGTTAAGCTTGCCGTGTCCAAAGCAACATCCTTCTGGAGAGTTTGCCTACGAGCCGCCTCAAAATCGGGGTGTCTATAGAATTTCCAAAGCAACATCCTTCTAGGGTCTACTATGCAAAATTCTTACATAGGGTGCAAATCTAACAAAAATGTGAAATCCGATATTCATTTATATTGCCAACAATGTTTTTTTGATGAAAACTTTATTCAGGTGATGATTTTACATGCACATGTGATCAATAAATGGGAAACATATTAAAATGTGATTTAAAATGCAATTAAAACCATCATTATTGATTTAAGAAAAATTCAAGGGTCGGGGTATAAATATTTCTATCCAGAAAACAGTATGGATGGAGTTCAAAAGCTAACATGCAAGATTTCATAACCAAAATGTGATAAAAATTAAGATTTTTACATGATCAGTGTAATTATGGATAATTTTAAGGTCTTGATTACAAATTGTACAAAGGAAATTCTTTTCAATGAACTATGGGGGCAAAATGCAAAACTCTAGGACCTAATTATAAAATAAACATGCTTTTAGGGACTTAACTGTAATAAAATATATTCTTACAGAATAGAAAATGAACATAAGAAAATTCAGGGAACATGATGCAATATTTACAGAAACAGAATAAAGAAACAAAAGTTATTTAAATTTATAAGGGCTTGAATACAAAAATTCTGGACCAAAATGAAATGGTAAAAGGATCTAAAAGCAATAAAAAAGGACCTAGATGTAAGAAAAAAGGACCTAGATGCAAGATCCGAGGACCTAAAAGAAATTCCAGGGACCTAAATGTAACGATAATCAGAACCTATGTGTAATTATTGAAAACTAAAAAATTTATTGTTAAATCTGGCTATTTCGAAGATCGTCGGCAGACTGCCGGCGCTCTCACTCCAGTACGGACTCCGACGAGCCTTCAGTAGCACTGTGACAGCGAGAAGGCGGTGGCGGTAGTCGGAGAAGCTTGAGGGCGTCACGGCGAACATCTCCAAGGCGTAGGGCAGGACTGGGGACACCTGAGATGTCTCCCCCACCTTAGGCTCTGGCAAGCAGTTTGTCGACATCGGGGACGAGGACGACAAGGTGGCTGGAGACGGTGTAGGCGCTGGGGCGGCGCAATGAGCACTGGAGAAGCTTCGAGGGACCACGGGGAAACTTCCAGGTGTGTTGGGTTTGGTCGGGGCTGACTGAGTTTCTCCACCTGTCTCGAACGCCGACGAGGGGTGCAGTTGAGCTTGGGGCGGCACTGCGGAGGTGGAGGCAATCAAACGGGGTCTGGAGAATCTTCGGCGAGCCACGAGGATGCTTCCAGAGACGACAGTTCGCGTTGGGAACGATCAAAGGTCCCCACCCACTCAATGGGTCTACGACAGTTGTTGGAGATCATAGAGGAACTGACGGTGCTTCCCCTGGCCATGGGAGGCCAAGAAATCCTTTCCTGAGTGACGAAGCTCAGGGAGGAAGAGGAAGAAGAAGGAGGATAGGCCCTGGGGGCCTTACCTCAATCCAAGAGGCCTGTGGCCTCGCCGGTGGTAGTAAACCCACTACCGGAGGAGGGGGAAGGCAGCATACAGAGCTTGTAAACCCACTGAAACTCGACCCAGAAAACTAGAATAGACTCTACAGATAACAACAAGGATATCCAAAACTAAATGGGAAAGGAATTACCTGGATGTTGGTCTAGCTATCCTTCGGCGAGGCTTGACAGCAGTACTCTGGGCTAATGCTTCGGCGATGTTGGTGGCAATTCAATGAGGCTCCTGGGTTGCAAAGGTGATGGAGGAGGACTTTGAAGGTGGGGAGATCAATGGATTCACTCTGGATGAGGGGAGTAAAAATGGCTTGGAAGGTGGTTTTTTTCTCTAACGGTCCATTCTTCCCTCTTCCACTACTCTTTCCTCAATCTCCCCTCTTCCAGGTGGTTTCTCAAGCTTAAAAGGAGTGGAGGATGCAGTTGGGTCCATGGCGTCATGGCTGGCAATTGGCCAGCTTGTGAGGAAGGAGGGAGTGGGGAGATGGGTTCTCGTCGGAGTTATTTTTTAATTTCCCTAAGTTTTTGGTTGCTAAAAATGCAATGGATCTATTGGGCTTAACGAGCCTTGTTTTTTGGGCTTTTCGTTTTTTTTTTGTTTTTGGTTTTTGTTGTTTTAGGTTTTAAGGTTTTGGTTTTGTTTTAAGTTTTGATTTTCGAATTTTTTGGTTTTAGGTTTTTAAATAGGTCTATGATTTTGATTTTTATGATTTTAAATTAGGTTTTAATTACTTGGTTTTAGATTAAAATATTTTAGGATTATTGTTTTTTTCTTTTAGGGTTTTTGTGATTAGGGTTTAGGGATTTTTAAAGTTTTATTTAACTTAGGTTTTTTTGTGGTTTTAATTAAATTCTTTGATTTTATTACTTAAGGTTTAATTAATTGACTTCAAATTTGGATTTTAATTATTTTAAGGGTTTTTTAGGGTTTTAGATTTTAATCAAAGTTTTTAGTTTAAATTACGTTTTTTTGGGTTTTAATTAAGGGTTTTTTAGTTTAATTAGGGTTTTTGTGTTTTAATTAGAATTTTGAGTTTAAATTAGGGTTTTTAGATTTTAATCAGGGTTTTTAATTTAATTAGGTTTTCTTTGGATTTTAATTAAAGTTTTGGGTTTAAATTAGAATTTTTGGGTTTTATTTAGGTTTTTTTCCCTTGAATTTAAATGGATTTTATTTAATTTTGACTTTAATTAGGGTTTTCACTTGATTAATTAGGATTTTAAGTAGATTTAAGTGGATTTTATTCAATTTTGACCTTAATTTGGGTTTTCAGTTGATTAATTAGGAGTTTAAGTGGATTTAGGTCGATTTTATTTAATTTTAGTTTGAATTAGGGTTTTCCTTTGATTAATTAGGATTTTAAATGGATTTAGGTGGATTTTATTTAATTTTGGTTTTAATTAGGGTTTTACTTGATTAATTAGGGTTTAAAATGGATTTAGGTGAATTTTTTAAATTTTGGTTTTAATTAGGGTTTTACTTGAATAATTAGGGTTTTAACTGAATTTTATTTGGTTTTGATTCTTAATTACTGTGTTTTGCTTTAATTAGGTTACAGTGGGTTTTTGTGGGCTTAAGTAGGCTTGAGGGTTTAGGGTTTTGGTCGAGTTAGGGTTTAGGGGTGGTGGTTGCAACCAGAGCATCTTCCAGAGGAGCTTGTTGCCAAGTGACTGCAAAATCGGGGTCTCTACATATGCCCCTCCCTAAGCGAGGTCTAGGGATGGATGGAACCGAGACCGATGCTCAGGGTTGACAAAACACCCCGCTTGAGTCTACGGGAGAGAAGTATTTGTTGTGAGGTCGTGGATCATTTATTCAGTGGATGCACCGAAAGTCATGACTCTGGGCCATGCTTAATGCTGATGCAAAGGGTTGACCCTGATGTCAGGTGATGCATGAGGGTGATGCTGATGCAAAGGGTGAAGCTGGCGATGAGCAGGTAACCTGTCAGCTCACGAAGGGGAGCGTGAGGTATTTTCCGACTTGTACCAAGGGATGCCAAGACTGCCTGGCTCGTTGTACGACAGGGGGAACCTGGCAAATGACAGACCATTCAGTCAGAAAGGATGCACGACAAGATATCAGACTTGTCGACTGAAGAAAGACTGATGATGGATGTCAACCGGATAGTTTGTGGGTATCAGCCCACTCCTGACAATATGACGGTCGTCAACCGGATAGTTTGTGGGTATCAGCCCACTCCTGACAATATGACGGTCGTCAACCGGATAGTTTGTGGGTATCAGCCCACTCCTGACAATATGAC
>JAMKQA010039904.1:0-28330 GCA_024699735.1 Posidonia australis | reverse complement strand
AGCAGTCTTCCCTGGTGCAACTTTTCGAGCTACACTTGCCGCACACAGGTCTGGGTAGTTAGCTTTATTTATTTTAATATTGCTACTTAGTTGCATTTTATTGTGTTTGGGTAGTTCTTATACTGTTGTGTAGCACTGGGGTGTTACAGAGTGGTATCAGAGCCTAGGTTCACTAAGTGCACCAGCTTAGAGTGTTACAGGATTGCTTGGTAGTTCGACCTCCACGAGAACCATCACGACCTTTGCCAGAGTTATATGATCGGCTAGGGCGACTAGTAGGACGACCACTCTGAGAAATTGCTTGAGTTGCAAGATTAGCAGCTAGAGTAGATTCCAGTTGATGTGTTTGGCGAGACAATCGAATCTCATAATTAAATAAGAAACCCTACACATATTCATTAGTCAAGCATTCAAATTTTGTTGTTAAAGATACTACCAGATTTTCATACTCTAGTCCAAGTCCCCCTAAAAGAAAAAGGCACAGTTCTTGACCTGTAATAGAAGATCCAGCAACAAAGAGAGCATCAGCAAGAGAGATGGCATGAGAGATGTAATCCACCATGGATTTGGTACCTTTTTTCATAGTTTAAAGTTCAAAATGAAGTTGAAGAAGAATAACATCAGAGCAACTCGGGGAAAATCTATTTAAGGGCAAGCCAGACATCACACGAGGTGGTGTAGTGAGCAACTCAGGGAAGAATAACATCAGAAATAGATGCTAATAACCAACCCAATAGGAGTTGATCTTGCTTGTGCCAAGTAGTGGATGTGACTTTAGGGGAAGGATCGGCATCCAACTCCAATGGAGAAGCAACAATGGGCTTGGGAAATGTTCTGTCAACATAGCCTATTAGATCATAGCCATGAAGGACGGCTAAGAAAAGAGCACGCTAGAGGACATAGTTGTTTTATCTAGCTTGAGGATATGGTTGGGTTTGGTGGAGCTAGGAACGATGGTCGATAAGGGATAGGTGGCGGTGACAGAGTTTTGGGTGGTGGTCGTCATGCTGGAGCAAACGGAAAGAGGGGGTAGGGAATGGTAAGAAAAGAAGACAAGAAAAAAAGGAAAAGGAGAAGAAAGAAGAAGGAATGCGTGGATCGCCAAGCCAAAAGAAGACTCAATGCTCTGATACCATGCTAAAATAAAGGAAGAAGATAATAGAAAATGGGGAGAATTGAATGATTTCTATGACTATCAAGAATGAATATATATAGTACACAAGAGAAGGATCTGGAATCCTTCTAGATAATTCCAAGGTTGTTACACTACAAGGCAAGATTACACACATCAAGATAGATCCAATCAGGGTCGTTCTTTTAGTGTATTCTTGCAGATGCCAAAGGTAGAGGCATTTCTACCAATAGCTGCATCCACATTAATCTTCATCGTCTTGAAAGGTGGGGTCGTCCATCATGTAGGGAAGGAGGGGATTTCTTGCACATGATTCCCAATATCTTCCCTTTTAATATCCTTAATGTAGTAGATGACTGAATAATAGATTTGGTCCACATAGTGGACTTCTTGCTCATGAAGATGAAGTCACATCTTCTCTTCTAGAGAAACCAAGCAACCGTGGTAGTGAAGTTGAGTTTCTCTTTATCCTTGTTGATTGCATGACAAGGCTTGGCGCAAGCTATGAGCCAATTAAGGAAGGTTCTACCACGTATAAGCTCAAATTACACTTTGTCCTTGTTGAAAAATAGGACTCAAAAATATATTCGAAATTTCTATAATAAAATCTTATTTTCCAAGCTAAGATCGAATCATGACAAATTATCACAAAATATAGTATATACAGAAGCATACTTGAATTCATGTTGAAAAGCAAAGAAATCGCTCTCAATCACCTGCATAGGAGCTAGCCTTTTAAACAACCACATGCCAATTTCTTCTTTGTCTTTCTCAAGATGGAGTGAGAGAGAGGAGAAGCAAAAGTATAGGGTTTAGGGACTATGACCTCATATTTATAGAACTTTATAATTTTACATATTTTCAATTTGATTTATCAATAAATAGAAATATGTTCAAATGGTCTCTATACATTAATCTACACTACTCAAAATGTCAATAGGCTCAACACAAAACCAAATAGATCACTTTTGATGAGCTTAACTACAAAATAGTTTATAATACTTTAATTGATTTTATATTAATTCACATTTAATTAAATTTTAACCTAACAGTCTTAGCCTAGAAATCTTTAGCAAAACCACAGGAGAGGAGGATGTGATCCATGGATTCCTCCACCTTTTCACAAATCAGACATTTATCAGTGTTGAAAGCACCAATTCTTGCTTATCTTTTTAATGTTGGCAAACCATCGTGTACACACTTTCATATGAAGTTTTTTGTGTGTGGGTGAAGAGTGTGGTTTCCTTCGAGGAGTTCGAATAGAAATTGGGTAACATTATGATGACTCAAAGAAGACGTGAGGGTGCTTCTGTCCCTAATAACGCTATATACAGACTTGGTAGTGTACACCCCATTATTAGAATGCAACCTAATTAGAGCATCCTCCTTACTTTTTCTACATATCTAGGTGTTGAGGATGACATTAGCTGTTATATCATCAAACAATTGATAAATGAGCTCAAAATTTCAAGTCCCAAAATTTTCATTTATCAAGTCCTTCACTCTATCTAGGACTAGCATGTTTGGGTATAGAGTGCCTAGAGTGGCATGGAAACCTTTGATCCAATTATCTTACATAACTCTAATCACGTTCCCATTGACCACCTTCTAGCAGGTGTTGTCTTTAATGAACTCCTTGGTGGATAGAATTGCCTTCCACGTACTCAATTGCGCTGGCTTGCTGCCATAGCTCCAAAAATCACCTTCAAAGAGGTATGTTGCTTTAAGCACTTGCACCAATAATGCCCCTTGATTAGTATAACCATGCCGACGACAGTCTCGTGCTTGGCGCAAAAGGCCATATGCGTGAGGACCAGCAAAGTCACGGCAAAACAATAAAAAACAAATGATAAAAATGCAGGAGTCGTCACCTAGTCTACTTGAAAATGGGAGACGAGGAAAACTGTTTTAAAACATTTAAAACCAAGCCATAAAACCAATGGAAAGGTCAACATGAATCAGAAAATGGGCAAGGATCCCTGTTACGCATGAGGAAGGTATTAGGCACCCTCATGCGCCCGAAAAATTGGTCTTTTATGGGTTTTCGTTTACTTATATGGAATGTTGGCTTTTCAATCTGTTTTTGTACGCCTAAGGGCGATATGCAATGCAATGCTACATGTAAGAGGTACCTTATGCTAAACATGGGTGTATGGGCTGTAGGATGTGTCTTAATGCTCAGAAAGGTCACCCAAGGGGTGGACCAAGCACTGGTGCAAGGATATTGCGTAGGTATGACCAAGGATTCAATAACACCGAGTGGCTTTCATCCTCGTTTTTCTATATGCAAAAACCTATGCTACCATGCATAAAAATGGATGAAGACAAACTGGAGTCATCTTGATATGTCCAGGAAGACACCCAAAGAAAACCAAAGACAAAACAAATTGAAAATCATGCTAAACATCATGCCAAAAAAACCACTGTCTGCAGTGGAAAACAGGCAAGTGCGCCTGTAAGGTGCGCTAGATTAGTGTGCCAGATTAGTGAGCCTGTCTAGTGCGCCACCTCTGTGCTCTGCTAATGTGTGCTAGAAAAGTGTGCCACTGACGTGATATAAAGTTTTGCAAGTGTGCACAAAATCATCTGAAAACGCATCATGAACATCTGAACACCTAATCACATGTGAATGGGTATTTCCCTCTTCCATAAGGTCACAAAGGAGAGAGGAAACCCAAGAAAGAAAACACAATATGGGTCTCGTGCTCAAGGGCAATATGCCTCACACAAGACCACACCACCCCTATACTAAGTAAAACCAATGGGTTTCAGCCATGCTATCCAGATCTAGATCATGGATTGTTGCATAAAAACTTCTCAAACAGAAGTCCATGGGGCAATCAGTTCACCAGACCACAGCAACAGGCTTACTATGCTAGATGCAAAACTAAAACTAACAATGCTGTCACAAGTTGAAATCGTGCACACAAGATCATGACATATCAGAGATGGAACACTAGGAAAATCAGAGTCCAAGACAATCAGAATAGCTTGCAGAGCATGATGCAAAGTTGGTTGTCTGCACCCTGCGACCAGGCTGGTGCGCCAGGAGGGTGCTCTGGCTAGGTGCGCCACCCTGGTGCATCATGTTGGTGCTCTCAAAAATTCTGAATCAGACTACAATTTGATTTCAGAATCTGGGCCAGATGTAAGATATGAGTTAGGTTATTAGCTACCTAGATCAAACCTAGATGCCAAAGATCTCAATATGATAAATAATTAAGCATAAAAACCCTCTTATCATCTCTATCCTCAAATCATGCATATTCATGGATTATAAGGGCTGCAACTACTGTTGGTAGGTTTTATGGGTTGTGCAGTGATTTACTTGGCCTAATAATCATGCAGAAATGATTAACATGTAAAGAGGATGATTTACAATTCATTCTATAGCTAGTGGTTGCATTGGATCATGATTCATTAGTAAAACAGAAACCATATAGTGCAGAAATTATTATGACACACGAGCAATGATCATATATGAAGGAGCATCCAAAATATCATAAAGGCACGAAAGAATCATTGCTATATAGATCATATATCAGTTGGTTGCATGCTTTATTTAGAATAGTATCTAAAATCTGAATAGAGAGATAAGTAAAGGGCCTTACCCTGCCTAGGATGTCTCCTCCTTGGATGGCTCAGAGTAACTCCTTAGTGTGGCTTTGGATTCAGTTGGGAATGCTCTGAGATGCGAGAATGTGCTCTAGAGATGGGTGTAGGTTGCTCGGAGCAGAGGACTTGCTAAGAGGAGGTGAGTAGCTCAACCAAGAGAGGAAAAAAGTTGCTTAAGCAAGGCTTTTTAAAGAGGATCAAATGGTAACTCCTAGGGATGCAAAAGGACTCGAAGCTCAACAGCCTCGTGCAGATTCGTGAGGAATATTTGCCAGACTGTTACGAGCACGGGAGATGGAAAGCCAGCAGCCAGCACCCTGAAAAGTGGCTGTGCGCGGAGTGGGTGCGCCAGTGTGGTGCACGACCTGGGTGCGCCAGTGGGGTGCTCCAGTTTGGTGCTCTACCTTGGTGCTCCACTTTGGTGCTCCTACCTAGCCATTGGACCCTAGGCTTGTGGTCGATTTGTGTGATGATCTCTGGCTAATCAAAGTGTCGAGTTGGGTTCAAAAGAGGTTAAGCTTGCCGCATCCAAAGCAACATCTTCGGAGAGTCCACTTATGAGCCGCCTCAAAATCGGGGTGTCTATAATTAACATGGAGGAAATGAAAATAAAAGGAGAAAAAGGACAACCCTGTCTAACTCCCTGCATTCTCGTGAATCTTTCTTTCATGGTGCCATTATGAAGAATTGAATAATTGACTATCTTGATACATTGTGCCAAAAGATACCTTGATGTGCTATCAAAACCCATCTTGTGAAAGATTTGATCAATGAAATCCCATTCATGTCTATCAAAAGATTTAGATAGGTCAAGTTTGAGCGCATAACAATGTTTCTTGCCTCTATGATTACGCATATAATGGAAAACTTCTTGAGCTAGAATGATATTGTCTCCAATTTGACAACCCTCAATAAATGCCACCTAGGTAGGGACAATAATATTCTTCGGTAGGGATCTTAGACGATTGGCCCATGATTGAGAGAACATCTTGTAGAGCACATTCGAGACACTAATACGTTACTAGTCTTCAGGTTTGAGACCGACATCATTCTTGGGTATAAGGTAGATATAAGTGTGGTTGAGATCAACCGTCATGCTTTCATCTCGAAAAAATTTCTAAATCATTTTGACTCTATCTTCTTTCACTGTACTCTAGTGTCTTTAGTAAAATGATGCATGAAACCCATCCAGGGTAGGTGCCTTGGTGGGGTGCATATTCATTAATTATGGCATGATATTAATTAGAAAGATCATTAGAGATGATCTAAGCATTGCCCAAAATAAATTAGTAAGGTCCTTTAATGTTGTAAATAGGATAAAAGACTATATGACATAGAAATACTAAGTTTTTTTTTCTTAAATGACCTAGATGGACATTAGGGTTCATATTTAACCCTAGGATTGGAGTTGGGGTATGGTTTAGTGTGATGCGCTAAATTAGATATTCAGTAGCACAGTTTGAGTATTTGACACTGAGTTGGCTGTGACTCATACAAGATACAAGCTAGTAGGTGTCAGACGCTTTGGCACCAGAACTTAGTGTTCTAAGTGAGCTTGGTATGGCTTTCTAGGCTTGATAGAAGAGCTATCGAGGTAGTGGTTTGAGTGTAGTTTCTGATTTGTGGTTTTTTGTGTGTTCTGATTACAGTGTTTTTGAGATGCTTTTGAAGTGTGATATTAAATGATTTTCAAAATGATTTTTTCAAAGAGTTTTGAAAAAGGAAGTGCATGGTTTTGCAAAGGATTTAGAAAAAGATTTTCCGTGGTTTTTTGCTTATACTTGAAACCATGAGGCTGAGGCAAATGCTGGTCGGATCCTAGAGGTATGCCACTCCTTGATCGTCGTTCACAAGGCCAAGGTTGAGGTTCACGAGTCGAGGTGTTGTCCAAGTGGGTATTAGTCCCTAGTGTCGAAGACGTGGGGTACCATCCGTACGTAGAGACATGTGGCAGCGGACTCAGGAGGTATGAGACTCTTGCGTAGCTGGACGTGATACTCTGGTTGTTATGGGTATTGAGGTGTTGTGAGACCAAGAGACCGATGCTTCCGGCCAACTTTTAGGGACGACTAATACCCCTAAGGTTGTGAGCTGCTTGCTAGGTTGAGGTCCATGTAATTTTGGTAGATGCTGGCTGAGCTTGTGAAGTTGGAGCCTCCAAGGGCTCGAGCACTGAGTTAGGACGTCGAAAGGGTGTATCCTGTGGTTTATCCTAAGAGAGGATAGCCCACCTAGGAGTAGGGTAAGCAGGCTTTCTTGGTGTGTGGTTAGCCTTTGAGGCTCCTTCAGGTGGAAGTACGTTAGGACGGGTAGACTCCTCCACAGGGTGATTATCTGTGGTAGTGCAGACACCGTGGTAGCACCACAATGGACTGCTTGTAGCCATTATTGACTATTTAGTGCCAGACAGCTCGACACATTGTTGTGTTTGTGGTTTTTGTTGTGTCTTGATTTAGGGAATTAGGCTCTGGCCTAGGCGAGGCCATGGTGTTGTGCCTAGTTAAGGCCTGGTACTTTGGGAGCAATGGCTCCATGGTTTTGGTCTAGAGTAGACTGTGGTTTTAGGAGCAGAGGCTCTGAGGCTTTGGTGTGGGTGTTTTAGTCTAGAGGGGACCATGTTGCGTAGAGCAGAGACCCTATGTTTATTTGTGGTTGCTGTTGTGGGTGCCCTGGATGCTATAGAGAGTGTCCAAAGTTGTCTGATCCACCTAATGAGAGTGTAAGACCAGGCTATGTGTTTTGTGTAGTTTTGGGTTTAAGTCGACAAAAGTAGCCTTCTCAAGCATGCGTAAAAGGATTTTAAAGTACATGTATGTGGTCTTGAAAGGAAAAGAAAAGAATGGTTTTTAAAGACATGGTTTTGAGGTTTTGATGCTTGCATTGGCTTGGTGTTGCAGCATCTGGTTGGGATACCTGTGCTTGTGTGTTTGTGGCGTAATTACGCTTGTTTCCTCGACGATGTGTGCTGAGTGGTTAGGTGGGGTGTGTGCTAGGTGATCGTTTTGACTGATCACTCATGTGTGTTTTGTTTTGTGTGTTTTGGCAGGTGTAGGATAGTAGCTGTTGGTTGCTCGTGCATATAGGAGGAGTCACACTGCCACACATCAAGGATTCTGGCGAGTGTTTAGTTAGTTTTATTTCAGTTTTTTATTAGTTTTGTTCCTATTAAGTGTACTCAGATTTAATTGCATAATCAGTGTAATTGTTAGATAATAATAATAAAATGAAAAATGTAGCTAGGTTGTGAGGTAGCAAATTGGGGATCGTTACAGATGGCCAAAAATGCTAATCCAGATCTAGGTCATCACACACCTAACAACCTAAACCAAGCCAGAACCCATTTCACACCCATAACCTACCCCAAAACCCTAAGCCTTCACCATCACACAAGCCCAAAGCCCGTTGGTGGTCCAAATAGGTCCACATATAGGCTTTGTAATGGCTTAGGTGCACTGAGTAGGCACAATTTACCAGTGCAACTTGTCGACATAAATACCTAGTGTGCTTAAGCGGCGCAAATTGCCGATGATGTGCCTTACGTTAGTAAATTCGGTAGAGGCTACTTTGTCCTTTTGTGCCACCATGCCCTCATCCTTCGCTGTCGATGGTGGCATGCATGCAAGGACTTACAAGATGGTAGGGTATGGGGAAGGCATGCCAGGAGGCTGCGTGATGTAGAGGGCGCCAAAAGCCTAGGTGAAGGAACAACCACCTGCATTCGAAGGAAGAAAAGCAGAGCAACGACACTAAAGGGTGGGGTTGGCTCTCTCACTCTCTAGGATCTCCACCTGCATTGCTCTCTGGTCGACCGCATAATAGCATCTCGACCGACAAGGAGCTATCATCCCACCTCCTCTGTCATTGACTAGCAAAGCCGCCACATTCACACCATTCAGGCTATTGTACCATCCAACTCGGACCACCTAAAACCACAACCAAGCCTTCAACCACCCAAACAACCATTGCACCCAACTTCGAGCACCTCCAACATCCCAGCAATCCTCCTCACCGGCCTTTGTCGTCATGGAGCATCACTAGCTTGGATCAAGCTGCTGCAAGTCCTTGCCAAAAGGACAACCAACACACGTCCACAGGTGAGCACTCCCTCAGCTCGCGTGTCCCTACATTTTCTCTCTAACTTTACTATTGCATTGGTGTTTCACTACATGATTTTTCTTTCAGTTTGCCTGTGCCTTCTCTTAGCCCATGCTAGGCCATCAAACCCATGAGAATGTGGAGAGCCCATCCAAGTGTGCCTCCTTCTCCTCACTCCATTGAGTCGTCTTAGGGGTTTCCCGTCGCTCATGGCCATCTTCATGGCCATCTTCATGGCCAACCGAGCTCATCACCTCTGGCAAAACTCAGTGAGGATGGGGAGAGTTGCACCAATGTTCCCCTATAGCTTGCTCCACCTTCTAGTAATGCCGGAATGGCCCACCAAAGCCTATAGGTCGAGTTCGTAGCCATGGACAGTGATGGAACCCAACAACGATGGAGGAGGATGGGTGGAAGCAGCTGAGCACCTGTAGCCTGCATTTAGCACACAGATGTGTTCCCCATCATCCACTCAAACTTCCCATGCATTGCATTGCTTCTTTGCATCGTTACGTGCCATTGTCGTGTGATAAGAAGCTCGCAGGTCACTCTGTAAATCCTTTAGTGCATGCTGATAGTGCAATTAGCTAGCACAACTAGCCAGTGCAACTTACCAGCATGACTGGCCAGTGCAACTAGCCAACGTGACTCACTAGATCCAAACCACTTTGCACAGTTGAGCACACTATGTTCTTTGGTTCACTGACTTGTTTCCTTGCATGTTTTCCCTATGTTCTTGCACTTAGGCATTAGGCATCTCATGATTTCGCCTGCATGCGTGGTTTTCCCCATATTTCGACATACAACATTCATTCATCATTAGGCAATAAACAATAAGCAAGCATACCTTAGTATTGGCCACACATGTGAGCGATTAACTAAGAAATACCAATTCATCAGGCATATGGAGGTGCCTAACACCTTCCCCATGCGTAACAGGAGTCTTTACTCTTTCTCTAGCACATAATGACCTATGTATCACATCCATTAGGCATGAAGCACCGCATTTGTATTCCCGCATTATTTTCTCGCACTTTCCCGCATTCAGTTTTCCTCATCTTTCGATCTAAAATAGACTAGGTGGTAACTCCTTTTTGCCTAATCCTTTTTGTTATTTTGCATTCACATTTTGGTGTTTTTGAATCAAGTGTCCTTCCTTAGATTCACCTTTTCATCGTGACCCTATCAGTCCTCGCACATGCTCAGTCACGCGAGGTCCTATCACCAGCATGGTCACACATGGGCAAATACCGATAACTACGCTCATTCATGAAGCTAAAATCCACACGTTGCTTCCTTAGGTAAGTGTGCATGTGCTTCTCAAGCCTCTTCTTATGATGCTCTTTCTTCTCCTGTCGATGACATTCCCTAGCCAACCATCTTTGTACTCTTTTCGTAAAACACTGTGCTCATTGTTATCACCTATCTTCTTTGAGCCTACGTAGCTTATCTTGCATCCTTTGGTATTCTTCATATGTAATGTGCAGTGTGCCTTTGTCAATCATCCTGAAATTGGGGTTGTAAAAGGTCTTTGCCATTTTGACGCTTCTTATTACAAAATACAAATAAGCATGCAATGAGTATGTTGACTTTGGATATCACTAACCCCTAATGGTACTACAATCCTAGGCTTAATACACGAAGGGGACCTTATTCTCGGATACCATGATGTAATAGAAAACATTACGGCTTCATGTATGTGTGAACATTATAAATAGATAAAAGAGAACGGTTAAAATACTATCACATTTATTACATCTCTTAAATCTATCCATAAAAGTTCTATTACATGACTTAGAATTGAAAGCATCACTAGAACTATATTCTTTTAGGTCTCATGTGTATTTGTTGAGCCAAAGTTATCCTACATGCACGTCTAAGCTAAGCAACTCTACAAACCATGATTACTTGTACTAGAAAACAACACAGTATGAATTTATGAAAAACTCAATATGCAATTGAAATCCTAACTTACCACATTTCTAGAAAAACTTATAAACTAATTTTACATCTTCACTTTCATTTCCTTTCAGTCTTTTAGTGAATCCCTTGGACGATCCATTACAGGCATAACTCAATCTTCTAGTTGGTATACAACCCATCTTCACTTCCATTCTTACATGTCCAATGACACACTTGATTCATTAGCGAGAAACTTATATACCAACCTGTGTCAATTAGTAGACATTAGATTTGAGTCTTATGGTCTTATCGTTGCTACTAGATTCTCACAAAGATCAAATAGTAGACCTCGTTAGGTCAATGCACTCTCCTTAGGGTTATTACTCCGAAGAGTCATTACCCCCTTAAGGTTATTATTTTGAAGAATTATATGTTAAAACTTTGTTCTTTTTCTCATTGTATGTTCATACCTTATCTTGAGAGTCACTTGCAATATTCATCTTTTCATTTGGATAAACAAATCTTTAATTCTTTATAACTCTAGGGACTTAACTGTAAAATCCTATTTTGCTTAATAATGATAATTGTAAGGGTTCTTATATAATTTTCTCCTAAGTTAATATTTCACATAACCTGGTTATAGTTCTTGGGTTATTTTGCAATTGTCAAATACTTTGGGAATAATAAAATCCTATCAAGGACTTAGATGCAATTATAATAACAAGACAAGAAAGGCATGACATAAGACATTCAATATAAGGACTTTTCTAAGAATATGCAAAACTTGAATCAAAACTACAAAATGTCCATCATCTTCAACCGCTAACACTAGTGTTGTTTCAACCAAAAAAAATTGCTACAGTAGCATATGCCCAACTACATGTTATACTATGATCACTTTTCATTTATTTTTCTCAAATAATCTAATAATTCAAGAAGCTACAATTAGCAATCAAATGATTCTTCCAAGCATGCTACAATGCTCATACATACATCACTATTCATTTATTTTTTCTTCAACCAATCAAAATAATTTATTGTTCATCTTCTTCATTCGCACAACTATTGAGAAAGTAAAATCCAATGAACCCACCACAAAATCCCCATGATCCCTTCACATACCCACCATATACCTTCACTGGTGATTGATTCCTCATGCCAGCGAGCTCCTCAACGTTCGACGAGCCTCCTCGTCCAAGTCCAACGGCCTCATGATTGGTAGTGATGGAAATCCTTCCCAGTTGTAGTCGCTATCACTCACTACCTTTCTCTCTCAACAACTCTGCAATTCTCTCTACTTGATGGCAAACACAGGGATGGGGCCTTTTATTTATAGCCCTCAATAGACTAGGAATGTCGCAGCCCTAATAATTCCAATAGTAACTTGAGCGAGCGACCCATTAGCCTCCAACACCCGATGCCTCGCTTCAACTTCTCCTTCAATGCTTTGTAGACGTCTCTGCTCCTTGCCTTTTTGCCTCCACCCCTTCAGCTCCTCAATGTAGTCGTTCTTCCCAAAGTTGTAACAACCTGGTATTACACACTTCGCTCACCTTGATAGTTCTAGGTCATGATGCTCATTTATATGCATGTGGCGCTATTGAGTTGATGACATAGTTGGATTCGTGGTTTGATAATTTGGCATCTTTGTAGACACAAGGTTTCTTAGAGCCTATATTATTGAGTTATACTTCTGAAGCTCTTTTCTTCGACATAGTGCTATTGACTAATCTTTTCTTGTTTTGCTTGCACAAAAGATCCATATAGCTTAAAGCAGATTGAGTATCTATGGGTTTGAAGGATATTTTGGGTATTTTGGTGGAGTTGGGGTTTGGTGTGGTAGGGATGATGGCAATGGAGGCATTAGTATAACGTGAAGGGTGTTGTTGTGCATGGCTAGGCACAATATTCAAGGATGTAGAGATGCAAATAGAATGGGTTTGTGAGTGGTTTTCTTCTTGGGATATGTGCTTCAAAGGTTTGGTAGTATCAATGATAATGTCTCTGTCTCCTATCTTTCCTCTACCCATTGAGGATGTGTTTCTTTCTATCTATTTCGAATGATGTATTTTTCTCATTCGAACCTCATTCTTGGCATGGGGATCCTCTAGCTATATCATCTTGTTCTTTTCTGACTCTACATGCCTAGCAATCTTGGTCCTAGTGTCATTGGCATCTAGATACTTGGCTTGTTTCAAGGGTTTTGTTGTAGTAGTATTAGAAGTTTCTTTTAATCTTGGAACCTTAAAGTTACAATCCTCATCAGTATTCCCAGCTGTTAACATGTCTTCTAGTGGCAAACAGTTGTTCCTCCATTTGTCCAACTTTTCAGAATTCTAGAAAAGTTCTTTAGCAAAAAAAAACCCTAGTGTGGTTACTTTTCTAAGCTCTGGTTGTCTTCTCTAGCCTATACGTACTTTCCAGTGAGCCTTTTCTTCCTTCTGGAGTAGTGGGAACTTCTACTTTAAGATTCTCTAGATACTTGGGATTCATGAGGTGGTAGTGTTTTGAGCATAGCTCCTCTAAGGATAGGGCAGCTATTTACTCCTATATTTCACTTCTCTTCAAGTAGCCATCCATCAAGTGACCTATTCTACCATAGAAGATACAATACCTTTGGACTCGTTCATACTTCACCTCGATTCTTTTCTCCATAGAATCCATAGTGAGGAAGAGAAGGTCTTTTTTAAAAGATTTGCTAATATCGAATTCCACCTTAACATGGATGAACTTCATTGGTTTCTTTGGGTTAAAGCTAATGGCCTCAAAATCTATAACCTTCCTAATAAGAGCCACCAATCTCTTCCTCACCAAATATGAAACATAACCTGACGAGATTCTATGAAGTTGCACCCAAAATTGACAGGTTGAGAATGAGTAGTCTTCCGGTAGACGTTGATAGTGATCTCTGGTTAGCTAATGTAACAGTAATCTATAGTTAGTTAGTTTGTTATAGAATAATCGTTATTTAGTTAGTATGTAAGTTGGTTAGTTAGATGGTTCGGAACCAGCTGAGCTTTGTTATTTAAAGCCTTGTAATTAACTCTGTCAATACATGAGTAGACTCACCTTCTTTGCAATCCAAAATTCTCCAGATATCTCTTCTCTCTTCTTCTCGTCTTGTTTTGGCTCTAGTGCTCCGTTTGTTCAGACAATGGAGCACTTTCGTGGTATTAGTCGCCCTCTAGTATTGGTGCACCTTGATCTTGTTTTGCAATGGCATTTCTTCCTTCTCCAAAGATGCTGCACTCGGCAATATTTCCAGTATGTCAGCACCTCCAGTGAACTCTTCTCTATTTGTTATCAGCAATATTGCTAGTTTAATTCTGATCAAACTTAATGGCACAAACAACCTGATGTGGAAATCTCTGTTTGAGCCAATCTTATGAAGTCAAAATCTGATGAATCATATTGAAGGGAGTATTCCAGATCCATGTTCATTGGAGTTCCACTATTGGTATGTTTTTGATCAATCCCTTCTCTCCTAGATTAATGCTACTCTCTCTGTGTCTGCACTTCCATCTAGAATTGGTGTCAAATATGCAATGGAAGCCTGAGATAAACTTTCTCAGTGGTTTGGACAAATCTCCACTACTCACATTCTTTCTCTGAGGAAGCAATTGCATCATATCAAGAAAGACTCCCATACTATGACATCGTACCTATAGCAATTCAAAAATCTTACTAATCAGCTTACTACAAGTCATTCTTTAGTTTCTAATGTTCATCTTCTTGTTTGCATCTTGAATGGTTTGCCTTCCGAGTAGAGGCCTTTTGCTTGGTCTGCCCATGCTAGATTTGTGATTATTACAATTGAAGAGTTACACTCTCTGTTGATTGTTGAAGAAATATGCTTGCTTGATGAGAATTCATAAGAAAACATCATTACGTTGGCTACTCAACATCAACAGTCATATGCTAAGAGGCAATTCAAGCATAATAAAGGTTTCCTTTCAGAACTTCAAAGGAGCTTCTAACAGATATGGGCAAGCAAAAACTATGAGCTTAAACCCTTAGTTATATCCTCTATTGCCTACACCATCAACAACTAAATTTTCATGTTCCATTTCTAATCGAATTCAGTGTCAAATATGTCAAAATTTTGGACATTCAGCTATTGATTGCTTTCAAAGATTTAATATGAATTACATTGCTTGCCAATCAGCTGAGAAGTTGGTAGCCATGGTAGCTTAGAAAAATCCCAATTTTGATGAAAGTACCTGGTATACTGACACTGGTGCTTCTCATCATATTACGTCTGAAATTAGAAATCTCAACTTAGTTGGTTCTTACAATGGAACAGGCACTATTATGATGGGCAATGGTGAGGTTCTTTCTATTCAAAACACTAGAAATTCAACCTTCTTAACTAGAGATAACACATTTCATTTGGATAATGTCCTTCATTGTCTTAACTCGCACTATAATCTCTTATCAGGAAGACGATTTGTTTGAGATAATTCTTGCTTATTTCAATTTGATGATAATTGTTTTGTGATTAACGACAAGACAATAGGACAAGTTCTCCGTCAAGGGCCAATTGAAGGGGAGATGTATCCTATCACTTCTAAGAAAAATAGTGGTCAAGTTCAAGTTACTTCCATAGCCTTTCTCAGCAATAAAGCTTCAACACAACTTTGGCATCACCAACTTGGCCATCCCTCTTATAATCTTCTTTCAATTGTTCTTCATAAACTTAAAATACCTTGTTCTTTCTATTTTCTATTTCAATGTAGTCCATGTTAATTAGGTAAGAGTAGTCATTTGCCCTTCTCCACTACAACCGACAATACCATTGCTCCATTACAGATGCTTCATTGTGATCTCTGGGGTCCTTCATCTCTCTCTAGTTGTAATGGTTTTTGTTTCTATGTCCTTATTGTACTAGTTATGGATGGATGTTTCCTGTAAAACAAAAGTATCAGTTCCTCAATATGTTTGCTCAATTTTATACTCTTGCTCAAAATCAATTTCAAAAATCTATCAAAGTTCTTTGAATTGATGGTGGTGGAGAGTTTTTTAGTAAAAAGCTTGTTGAATTTCTTCAGCAAAACAAAATCCTTCACTAGAAAAGATGTCCTCATACACCTAAGTAAAATGACATTGTAGAGAGGAAGCATTGGCATCTAGTTGGAATTGCTAATGTCTCTGAATCCTCTTCTTCTCCTGATTAGTCCAATCTAGTTCTAAATACTACTTCTAAACATCCTATGCAAACTCGTTCTAAGTCTAGAATCTATAAGAAGAAAGTCTTCTTCAGTACTAAACATCCTCTTTCTCTTACTCTTGTTTTGGATTTTAGTCTTACTCCTACATCATATACTCAAGCTTCTAAGTATTTACACTAGAAAGTAGCCATGGATTCTGAAATTAATGCTTTTTAGGAGCAACAAACTTGGATTTTGGTTTCATTCAAATATGGAATGAATGTGGTATGATGTAAATGGGTTTACCGCATCAAATTTAATTTTGATGGTAGCCTAAACAAGCACAAGGCTGGTCTGGTGGCTAAAGGCTTTCATTAGCAGCCAGGTGTGGATTTCATTAAGACATTTAGTCTAGTGTGAAACATACCATAATAAGAATTGTTCTTGCTATTGTTATAAGCAACCATGGGTCACTCAAGCAACTTGATGTTGAAAGTACCTTTCTCCAAGGTAACTTGCAAAGGATGTTTGCATGGAGTAGCCACAAGGCTATATTGATCCATCCAAAAGTACCTATGTTTGTAAAATGATGAAATCTATCTATGGTTGAAGGCAAGCTCCACGTTCTTGATACTCAAAATTCTCTTCCAAGCTCTAAGACCTTCAATTTCAAATGACAGTCTCTGATCCTTCATTATTTGTTTATCATCAAAATGGTATTATAACTTATTTACTGTTGCATATCGATAACGTAATCCTTACTAGCAACAATGATGAATTTGTTCGTGACTTAATTGCTACACTAAGTTCACATTTCAATATGAAGGATTTGGGTTCACTTTTTTAGTTTCTTGGGAACTTTGTCTCTCCTACCAAGGACGAATTGAAACTCTCTCAATCAAAATATATTTTGGAGCTCCTTGATAGGACTGACATGGCTGGAAACAAATCGATTTCATCTCTATAGCTAGAGGCTAGCTAGAGAAGGGAGGAGGTGGAGGAGAAAATCATCAGAGCTCACTCTGAAGGTGGAGGAGGTTTGTTTGTGAAGGACAAATTTTTTTCTTCAGTCGCAATTATTAACAGGATTTTATAAAAGTTATGCCATGCACATCATGCAAACTTCAATGTCTTTCTGGGTTCACGAGGAACTGGTCAATATCCAACAAAAAGGGAAACATAGACTTACAAATCTGTCAAGTTTCTAAGGTTGCCAAGTGTCTCTGGAAGCTGTCCTGTAAAGTTATTTGCAGAAAGCAATCTGTGAAATTCAAAGAAAGAAGATGTTTAGTTCATCAAATGCGTAGAAATCAAAGTGCATGTGTGTGTGTGTATGTGTGTATGTGTGTTTGTAGCAAAGTAGGGTTGGCTTACAGTCTCGACAGGCTGACTAGATTGCCAAGAGCACTGGGAAGTTGTCCTTCAAACAAGTTATTCTCCACGAACCTTCATATAACAAACAAGAAAATATGAAATTAATGAGTGAGACTGGTTCTTCACTTTGTTGATATGCAAAATGCAAATGGAAAAAATAAATGAAAAAGATTGGATTTGAGGGACATACAATTTCCCCAATGTTGTGATATTCCCAATCTCTTCTGGTATTTCTCCAGTCAAGCGATTCCCAGAGAGGGATCTGCAAAGGATTAATACAGTTAACTCTATCATAAACATTTCATTTGTAAACGGTATGTCAGTAAAGCCATAAGATTTCTCTTTGATGAAAAAAGCAGGATAATTGATTCTAAGCAATGTTGCCGCTGCTGGAAAACAGTGACTGGAATCTTCATAAATGAATTGGTAATGAAGATTTGTACTTACAACGTTTGAAGGGGAAGAGAGCCCCACGCAGGAGGAATGGATCCATTGATGTAATTCCTTGTAAGATCACTGTTTCCAATGCCATTCATCAGTATCATTCCTTCAGCGGGAGCATAAAATCAAACGCATGGTGCTCATTCTCGCAAATCCCTCTTGCAACGACCAATGCAAAAAATTCAAAAAGATGGCAGAAGTTTAGAGACTCACATTTCGGCCAATGACGTGAGACTAGCAAGCTCTTCCGGTAGAACACCCGTTAGATTCTGTGATGTGAGCTTGCTAAATGTTTGCAACAACAAATAGAGTAAAGAGCATCATGATCAAATCAACATGGACAAATGTGATAACAAATGGAGGAAAAGATCATAATCTACCAACATACATGCTGACAACATGGCAAATGTTGGTCACGTTGGTTTCAGTGCAGTTGTCACAAGTGACCTGTGTCTTGGGACCCTTATCAGTGTTATTGACAAACCATTGGCCAGCACCAGTCTCGTCGCACGGATCCACATCGAAGTCCCATAATCCAACTTTCAACTTCGACTGTACGTTTCGGAGCACTTCCACTGCATGCATGCATGTATTCCATTAGGGAACTCAAACAAAGGACACCTTCTCAACGAGAAAACCGATGATTTTCTTTTCTTTTTTTTAAAATGTTACGTAACCACCACAAATTGAAGGTTTGATGGGTCGGAAGATTTTCACTGGGGCCAATGATTAATACATAAGAGTCTGAAAGCCGTCGAAAGTTTTTTTTCTTTTTGGTTAGATTATGGGGTTGTTTTGTCTTGTTACAGCACGTGAGTGGATTTTCTGTTCACGAAAATGAATAATCTATTGCCATTGGTTTGACCGTTTCTAAATTAAACTTAGAACCAAGTGACTAGCTATATAATATTACACAGTATACCAAACTCTGTATTCCAATGGAAAGACAAACTTTGAAATATTGAACCACGTTGATCAAATAACAATGCATCCGTTAGTTGATGCGGGTTTATGGAAAAAGGTTATGGACATCAAAGCTTGTCGAAATTTTGATGTCTTATTTTATGGAAAAGGTTATGGGCGGTGGGTGTGGTTTCATTTGTCTATTTACATGAAAGTTAGAGATTAATACTTCCTATTACATTGTAAATAAATAATCAACTGAAAGTAGGGATGATTGTAGTTGTCATATATAAATTACTCCTTACAATAAATAGAAGTACGTCCAAATACAATCCTTAGATTGAGATTTCTAGTATTAAAGATCATAAGTAATTAATAGATGATAATAGTATATAATGTTAAATATAACTGGTACTAAAGAGACTACAAAAGAAATAGATTAGGTTTTCAAAACCGTATTTATAAAAGATCTTTTCAGAACTAAATTTCGGCCCACTTTCCACTTTTTTTCCCCCGATAATGGTAAGTTGCTAGAAATAATCTAGTCATGTGACCACAACTTAAGTTTCGTTTGGTAACGATTATTAGAACCAACTTATGAAAAAAATGTTTATTCATGAAAAGTTGAACTAAACAGCTTTTTTTTACGTTAGATTATTTCAATACATCAATTTTTTGTTTGTGCATAAAAACTTTTAAATGTATTGGTTATAAAAAACTATGAAAACTAACTTTTTCAAAAACACTATATATGAGAATAATTTATTTTTCCATAAACATTACCAATAACTCTCTTGAATAAGAGTTTACAAAAATGATAAAGGCTCTTGTGAGGATTCAGCGCACTTACTTGACAGCCCATACAGGATGCAAGTAATTTTACTATTAATGCATGAGACATACCTCTACCAACCATAAAAGTCAAAAGAGAAAAAGAATGAATGTGCACTGCCTTCTAAAGAATTGATGTGTGGAGTTTTCTTAAGCCCAAAGTACGGGAATTGATCAGGAGGAAATTCAATTTCCTATTAACCATTCAAATTAAGGTATTTATATGTAGCGAAGGAAATGATTTAACAGGAAACTAATTCCACTACTTTTCAAGTATATATAAATATCATAGAATTCATTTCCATTGCTTCATTAGAATTCACTCTCTTCTCTTATTAAGGTCTTGATATGTTTAGTATCATTGAGTTCTTTTTGATAAATTAATGATTTTCAAATAATTTAAATTTATTTGATACATTATGATTTTAGAAAATTTATTGTCTAATAATTGTGTATAATAATATTTTTATTTTATATTTATATTTGTATCAAAATATTGTATTAATTTATTTAAGAATATATAATGGTTATAATAGATTTTATTATCAAACATTACTGTATGATTATATTATAATATTTTATTTTATTTAAAATATATGAAGATTTTAGTGAACATTTTTTATCAAGTAATGGTTTATTATTTTATTTATTTAATAATATATAATTATTTTAGTTAATCTTATTCTCAAATAATGGTGTATGATAGTATTATATTTTATTATTTAGTAATATTTAATTATTTTAGTAATTTTATTATTAAACAATCATATACTATAATATTTATATTTTTTATATGGAAATTATAATATTTTTTGTAAACTTTGTTATCAAATAATGTTTATGATAATACTATATTTTATTTATTAATAATCAAATAATGGTGCATTATAATTTTTATTTTATTTATTTAATAATTAAAATATTTTTAATAAACTTTATTATCAGAAAATAATTCATGCAAATATTTATTTACAATTATATATAATCTCTTTCTAATTTAACAAACATTGGAAGTTCACTTTTTCATTAAGGGTCATTTTTTTCGGTAGGCACTTATTGGAAAGAATCCCTGCAGGTACATAACTTTCACTGTTAGATACATTCAACAGTTGAGGTAAAGGAGGACAGGGGGGAGGGGCAAGGAGGAGGGGCAACGACGTTGTATGCAAGGAGGCCATAGAGGAGGAGGAGCAGGGAGGTGGCAGAGGAGGAGCGGGGAGGTGACGAAGGAGGAGCGATGACAACAGAGGAAGCGAATAATGTAGTATAACGGGGAGGCGTTGGAACATGGGGTGACTACCAGCAGAGGAGACAGGTAGCATGGTACACAAGGTGATGGTGAGAAGGAGGATGCATGTGCTAGAGGAGGAGGAAGAGGAGTGCGTAGGGAGGGACAGGGAGGCGATGATGGTGATAGTGGGAGGAGGTAGGATGTTAAGGGAGGCCAATGACGGTGACGACTGTGGGAGGAGGAGGGAGGGGTGGTTGCAGTGGCAATGGGAGAAGGATAGAGGAGAAGGTGGTGGTGACAACAAGGAGAAAGGGAGAAGGGGAGGATTGTGTAGGGCGGTAGACCATTAGATTTTCATTTAACGGTGTTGATTGGGCACCTTCAGGAAAAAAATTTTGTAGGCACCAAAAGAAGACATTTCGTGTTTTCATTATTTCTATAACAAGTACAAACACTAGGAAAATGAATAAAGGGAAATGAAATTCCATTACTTTCTAAGGAAACTCAATTCCTTTAAATTTCCTTTAACTTTAGGATCCTAATTTCAATCAAATTTTGGAAATTGATGTGTGAATTGATGTGCTCCCATAAAGTCAAAGAGACATGTAATTGTTGTTCTCTCAAAGAATTGATGTGTGAATTGATGTGCTCCATAAAGTCAAGAGATATTTAATTGATGTTCCCTCGAAAAATTGATGTGCTCTCAAAAGTCAAAGAGACATTTAATTGATGTGCGAATTGTTGTGTGCTCTCTCTTAGAGAATTGATGTGCTTCCGTAAAGTCAAAAAAACATCTCTGTCTCTTTGAAATATTAGAATATAAGATCATCTCATGAAATTGATGTGCTTCTATAAAGTCAATAAAACATCTTTATCTCATGAAATATTAAAACATAAGATTATCTCTCTTAAAGAATTGATAGACCAATTGATGTGCTCTCTATCTCTCAGCACTCTCCCTACATCTATCTCCCTTTCCCCCATCCTCTCTCTCTCTTGCACGCTCACACACACAGATTAAGTTTGACCTGTTACTGAAACCAAACATTTCTCACTAAAAGAAACAAATTTTTCTTGGAAATATGAAGCTCCATGACTACACCATAATGAAAAAGTTTCAACTTTTTGAAATCTTTTTAAGCAAGTTAGAAAAGAATAAGAAAAACCCAGATCCTAACTCCAACCCAAACTAAAAGTGGAAGACCAGACTCCCAGGGCAAACTAAATCATTGTTTCATAGTTTGGCAAGCGTATTTGTATCAAATTCACTGCAATTCATTTCCATTAAAAGGACAAGAAAGAAATAAAGAACAAACTAATTAAAAGTTGGAATAGACTATAAATACCTTCTTGAGGATCAAGAGTCTTTTGCTGTGCTTCTGATCTTAGATCTCCAAATGAGTCTAAAAGAAGCAAAAACACAAGAAGGTGGACCACCATTATTGCTGTCATCTCCCTTGCTCTCTTCTTCCCTTTCTCTGTTCAATTGCTAGCCTAGATATAGAAATGGGAGACGACAATAAGGGATGGTTTACATGGAAGAATTGGTCAACGTAGTGACAAGTAAATATAGTGACAGGTAGAGTTCGATTTCTAGATCTCTTATTGGTGAGAATCTTGCCACCCTCCCATCCAACCAACTGAACCACCACTTTGAGTGGTTTACATGGAAGAATTGGTCACTATCAAGTTGGAGGAAAATTGTGTAGCAAATTAAATGAGGTTGTGATTAAGGGATTTTGACATTGTTGCGATCTTTTTTGCTTATGTTTGAATTCTCCACTTCATGAATGTTGAAATCAAATTGTGATCACCACTCTCGATTTGCTTGATGTTGGCTCTCAGGATGCCTTGGGGAGATCTGTAGATATGGTGGGTTTTTTGCTTCTTCAACACAACGCTAGCATTGGTTGAAGGTTTTCACGTACATGAGCTTCTACTTTTACTTCTTTCCTTCAAACACAATGAGCAACTTAAACAAAAAATGGTATAGCAAGTGTAGTATCGTGATCAAAACAAAGATAAATGTGAAGCTTGAAAATCATTAAATGATACATGATTGTACTACGAGATATAAGGAACATTCTTATAAATTTTTAACAAATTTAGAGGTCATTTGCTTTCTCTACTACGAGGGTTATTACAGGCTATCGTAAGACACAGGTTTTCTTGCATTTTACATAAGACGTAGGTGTAGATATTTCATTTTTGCATTTCACAGAGTTAGTAAGGATAGTAACCTTTGAGGAGCCCCAAATCTCATTTCTAAGGATTTTTAACATATTTTATAGATTATTTCTTAAACTTTTAAAAGCATTCTTGATTTTATTGGATTCAAGGTCGTTAACTGTGGCAGAGCTAATACTTTCGAACTAGTGGTAGGTTCGAACCCTTTGGATATTTTCAGTGTGAGTCGCTAGCTGTGGCAAAGTTGACACTTTCATCTTATTCAAAATGGTGGCAGTTTCGAGTATTTTGGTTCTAAATGAATGTTTTTATAATTCAAGGGATTTCTGAGTTATTTCCTGGGTTTAAAATAAAAGACAGGGTAAGAGTTGCAAAAGGACCATGCTGCCACTAGTTAAGAGGGTGACATGCCTAGTCGCCTCTTTAGCTGGCGACATGATATGTTGCCTCTTATATATGTACCATTATGCAGACGCCACAATAAGTGGCAACTAATACCTGGCATGGCTTTTTCGACGTATTTTGTCATTATGGGCTCCAACATAATATATGAGACATTTATAAATATTATCATGATTTTTTCCCATTATTATTGTTATTTCTATCATTTTCCAAAGAACTTAAGGTATATAACATATCATATAAATATATATGAATGATAAATAATTCAAGAAAATCATAGAAATAAAGGATGACACTAAGTTAAGATCATATCTTTATTTTTACAATTAAAAACGAGATATTTTATTATTCTTACATTTTAATTGGAAATAATGCTTAAAAAGAAAGATAAAATCCAAAAAATAGAGATAATTACGAATCAAAATATTTTGCATTAATTCATGATTTTAATTGAGGAATTCTCGTAATTTTTAATTGATTTGATTTACAAGTCCAATCTATCTAATATTTTTAAGTGAATCTTGGATTTGGAAATTGATTTTAAATATCTTATTATTATGAGTATGATTTTTGGGATTGATTTGATTAAGGTTGGTTAATGGATTTGTAATTGATATTTTATGATCTTAATTTTTTAGAATTTTCCTTCTTTGATATCTAGGCACCATGTGTACTAGTAATGTGCTGACGTGGAATACATCTTGCCTATCTGACATGATTCTCCCTGTGAAGCAGAAAATGGAAAATCCCTTGTCGTCGCCTCCTGAAGTGGCAACTAGCTGATAAGGAATATTTGATTGCCATTTGGTGTGATTCTTTACGTAAGCTTAAAAATGGGATGTCCACTATCGTCGCTTGTCTCACTGGCGACTTGATACATCTCATCGCCTACCCTATAAGCAACTTATTTTTAAATGAGATTTCTTGCCAGATTTTTAGATTTGGTGCCTCAGCTCTATAAATAGACCCCTTAAGCCCCCACTTACATGGGACAGAATTCGAAAATTACTAGAGAGGGATAGAGTCTGAGAATTGCAAGAGAGAGTAAGCCTTTGTTGAGCCTGAGAAACCCTGAGACTCCCCTTTCTTATGAGAGAGAGAGATTGTCTAAGTGATCTCCTAGCCCCACTCCGTCCTAGTCCTATGCGACGCCCTTGACTTTAGAAATCTCTTGTTCGATAGTCAAAAACAATCCCCAAGCTCCGTCCGCCAGTTCCCACTTCCATCATCCACTTTAAAGCGCACAAGGGTGACAGGGAGTCTTCATTTCCCATTATTCTCTTTTCATAATTTTTTTTGCATTACGTTCATAAAATAACCTCATAGCATTTACATGCGGGGACAACCCCTAGTTAGTGCTCTATCTTTTATTCATGTTCATCTTTTACTTTTCTGTTATTGCACACTACATCAGGATTAACCTAGACCTTCGTTTTGTTTATTTTGAAGGAAGGAGATAGCTTACATAGTGTGAGGAAGTCGCTAGGCAGCATCCTGCTGCTGACCCAGTGAACTAAGGACCCACCTCAACACACTCCCTTAGGCATCTTGTCAACCATTCAAATGAGGAAAAGACAAGTGGCGATCACAAGGATTGAAGAAGTGAGTGGACACCTGGACAATTCTATAACCCCCTCAAAATCCATCCACATAAAGTTGGCAATCACAGTGGCATGGTTTTTGAGCCAACCCTCCATGCTACATAACCCTTTCCTCCCTTTTTCTTCTACTTTTCATAGGTTTAGGTGCAGACTTAGGTCTCGGGGGTTGTGTGCATAGGATTTCGAGACGTCCCAGACCTTTTTATCGGTTTTTCTTTGTAGTTAGTGGTCTAGATCTCTAGCCGCTTGTACAAGCAACATCGAGATTCGTCTGATACCAGTCGGCGACATCTCTAGGCGTTGATCAGGGAGGCAATGAATTCAGATAGTAGGATTTTGCTGTAGATCTTCCGTTTTTGTAACCTATGTTGATTTTAATGATCTACGACAATTAAAAAAAAAATCATGTTCACTTGTTCATTTTAGTTTTTTAGTGGATTTTAGGCTTTGCTTGACGTCTACCATTAGGGCAAAAACTATTTATTTAACATTAGAGTTACCCCATGTGTGACCATGCTGGTGGAACCATGCACGGCTCTCCCCTACTGGGTGCATAGAAGTACTCGAGGAGTCCCGATATGGTCACGACAAAGATGGTGAATTCGGAGGAAGAGACAAGACCCGGAAACACCAAGGAAAGATAAGACGGATAAGGAAAGGAGTCGCCACCTAGTCTTTTAATGGAAAGACGAGGAAAACCAAAAACTCAAGAAAATCAAGAGGTAGACAAGATGCAGGAAGGATGTATGTAGTGCACAAATGGATGCGGGCTAGAGAAATGGTAAGGATTTTGGTTACGCATGGGGAAGGGGTTAGGCACCCCCATGCGTCAGAGAAAACTCGGTCTTTCTAGGTTTCCTACTTGCCAATGGTCTAATGGGTATGTACTTGCCTAGTCTGAATGTACGTGCTGAAGATGACTAGTAAACATGCCAAATCAAAGAGAAGAAAGGAAAAAAGTTAATCTGAGGGTTAAATGTAGGCATTTAGAATGCCGCTTTACTGTACGCCCGTAGGTGATGAGGAAAATCATGAAAATCGAGAAATTCTCAGAAAGCGTCTTGCAAATTAGCGAAAATTTGGATAAATACGAGAAAATCAAATTGGAAAAATAATCCTCTTTTCGGGACCATGTCGGCTTTGTCAAGCCTTTTACTGTGCGCCCTCGGGCGATGGAAAGCCAAAGCAAATCTAAAGGCGAAAACTAGGAGGAATCCGGGAAGCAACGAGAAAACCACGCTCGAAAAGAGTTGAAAATGTGTATGCAAAGTAAAGAAGAAATGGTAAGAAAATTGTATGCAAAAGAGCGACAAAATGTGCAAAATGCATGTATGAGTGTGATAATGAAAATTCCAGGGGTTTTTGTGCAAAAAACCCAAATTCTGAAATAAAATTGAAATTCTACCGCTAAAATTGAAATCAAGGGTCAAATGTGCATTTCTAGCCAAATTGATGTTTCCTAAGGTTAAAAATGCAATTCTGCCGCTAAAATGTGCATTTAATGTAATTCAGTGGAAATTCAGGGTAAATATGCAAGGAAAAAAATTCAGGAAAGTTTCAGAAAGTTTCAGGGGCAAAATAGTCATTTTACTCTAAAAAACAAGCATTCAGTGTAAAATCCGTAAAGTGTGGGGTTAAAATGCAATTTTACTAAAGAAACAATGCATTTAGAGAAATTCAAAAGAAATCAGGGGTTAAAATGTAATTTAACCAGAGGGGTCCTCTCGAATGAGAATCAGGGAGACGAGGAAAAGTGTTTTTGAATTTTGTCCTCTCAGACGTGAATTAGGGACACAAGGAAAAACGTCTTTGAATTCCATCCTCTCAGACGTGAATCAGGAAGATAAGGAAAAGTGTCTTTGAATTCCATCCTCTCGGATGTGAATCAAGGAGACAAGGAAAAGCATCTTTGAATTCCATTCTCCCAAACGCGAATTAGGGAGACAAGGAAAAGCATCTTTGAATTACATCCTCTCGGACGTAAATCAGGGACACAAGGAAAAGCGTCTTTGAATTCCATCCTTTCGGATGCGAATCAGACAAGGAAAAGTGTCTTTGAATTCTGTCCTCTCAGATGCGAATTAGGGAGACAAGGAAAAGCGTCTTTGAATTTCGTCCTATGGGACGTGAATCAGGGAGACATGGAAAAGCATCTTTGAATTCCGTCTTCTCAGACGTGAATCAAGGAGACGAGGAAAAGTATCTTTGAATTCCATCCTCTCGGACGTGAACCAGGAAGACAAGGAAAAGCGTCTTTGGGAAACAAAACCCTGAACACAAAGTGTTGAATGATTTGATTGCAATTCCCAGAAGTATAAGGGTTTATGTGCAAATTTCTCGCAATGAAGATCTTAACATGCTTGGACAATTTGCTGCACTACACAATGATGAAGAATGATTCCTAGAAGCTGTAGAAGAACTTAGGACCCCGTGGCGTACTCTGAAAACTCTCCGGCATCATGCACAATTTCTGCAGAAGTATAAGGAAAACACTACAATTTTCCCAGTCCATGTTGTTGACCACTTCTAGGGACTTGAACATTTTGCCAAGCTTTACCTAGACGTCCTTGGATCATAATGTGTGGAGGTATGTGATATTTTATCTTTGCTCTGCAATTTTTGAAAAGGTCAAGGACCAAGTGCAATTTATGGATAACTCTCAGACCAAGCTGAAATTTTGCCATTCTGCTGGATTTCTTTGGCAAATTCTCATTTCATGAGGTCATATGGGCAAACTTCATGTCTTATAATATTATTTCGACATGCATTTCCCATGTAGAGGGGTTAATTGCAATTTTACTAGGTAA
This sequence comes from Posidonia australis, assembly GCA_024699735.1. Lineage (NCBI taxonomy): Eukaryota > Viridiplantae > Streptophyta > Magnoliopsida > Alismatales > Posidoniaceae > Posidonia > Posidonia australis. Next base: position 662 of record JAMKQA010039904.1, on the reverse strand, counting down.
GTTGCATTTTAGATCCTAAAACTGATTCTACGGGGTATTCTCCCAAAACCTTGAAGATTCTTCTTTCTTGGTGGGACCCACTGATCATTTGGACTTCAATTGAAATTTTTTTATAAATTTGAATGCTTGTTTCATTAGCTATTTGAGAGCAATTATTTCATGGAACTAAAGGGCCTCGATGTAATTTTACATTTTAACCAAAAGAACTCCCCTTCTCTACGTCATTCCAGCTTCTCCTCCTTATTTCCCTCTTCACTCAACAACGTTGCATCCATTCCTACCCTCTCTCCTCACAAGAGCAGCTAGGGCTTGGTGAAGGAACAGCCAGCGAACTTGATCGAAGGAGCATGGCGGCACCTTAGCGCGATGGAGGACAGTAGCGTTTACAGACGGTGACAAGTGACAGTGTGTGGACTACGTGGAGAATAGCACAATGGCGAACCTAACAGAACTAGTAAGCCTCTCCTCTTCTCCTTGTTTTTTCCTATGTGTTGTTTCCTTCCTTCCATGTTGTGACCATGCCGGATCCGGAGGGAGGCGGGAAAGGGATCACAGCCATGCCATTGGATGGCGAAGGCGCAAGGACAAGAAGAAAAAGAAAAGGAGTCGCCACCTGGTCTTTTAAGGGAAAGACAAGGAAAACCACAAAAGGATGAATGCAT
>JAMKQA010039903.1:0-31467 GCA_024699735.1 Posidonia australis | reverse complement strand
GGTGTCTTATGCTGTGCGAATGTATATATCAATTTGTTTACCATCTGAAATGGGTCTCAGTTATAAGTACTTTCCTGCAAACCTGTCCATAAATGCCACTTGCCGTTGCTTCGATTACTGAACTTACGTAATCTAGAAAACAATGCAAAGTCTTTCTAGATTACTTAAGTTGAAAGGATGATGCGTTGAGCCTTCGATATACCATGTTGTTGAGAATTTAAACGTCTCGTGACCTTGGTGTTATTGGACCTTGAAATACCACTTACATTCTATCTGAATTAGTTTTTCTTTTCCGAAGAATGGCTAAAAATATGGCACAGCTATTAGCTAGAGTAGAGAGGATAGGACAAGGTATCTCTCTACTTTTCCAAGGCCTCCTCAAACGTCGTGGAACCCTTTGAACAAAAAAAAAAAAACCAGACCAAGGCATGAGTTTTAAAAAGTAAAGCTGTTCATTTCTTTCTCTTTTGGTCTATATCAGTTGTGATCATAGAAGTGGTAAACAGGTGTGCTTTTATAGATTGTGCTTCTTTGACCCAGGTGTTGGATTTCGCATTGGCCCCTACAGCCTAGTGGTGGTAGCATGCTCTGTTATGGGCTTCTAATCATCTCAAATCACATCAGTGCCAGTAACTGTTAGTTGTCCTCATTGCTGTTTCCCACAATTGAACCCTTTGCTCTCATGGACGCTGTCTCTCTCCCATGCACACACAGGGAAACAAGTTCAGACCAAATGGCTTGATTTGATTTCCTATCATTGACTTTGCTTTTGATTTGATCTCCTATCAAGGACTTGTTTCACATGCAAACTGTGGAGCTGGACTATAACCCCTTCACCAATCGAGTTCCTTGCCTTGAAAACGGACTGACTTGCAGTCGAGCCCTGAACGAGGTCGATAACATCTCCGAATGAATCATATTTATAGTACTATTATTTTCAGCACAATAACCTCATACTTGAGGTTGTAGGTTGCCAAAACAGTTTGAAGCTCGTGAACAGTTCAAACTTGGTTACAGCTTGATTTTTCGGTTGGAGCTTGATTCGGACTGAGTTAAAATTGAATCAAACTCAAATAACACTTTGAGTTTGACGTTTGTTTGGTAAAACTTTAATTCGATTAAGTAATATTGACTATATACTATATGGTTTATTAGGCATTAGACTTATTTAGTTATTTTTCAGATATTATTACTAAGAAGTTTTATTAAAATTTTAGATATTTTTTTTTATGTTACACAAAGTAAGAAAGTAAGAAACATTAAGCCCTAGTCTTATTTTTTAGATTTTATTAGTAAGTAGTTTTCATTTTGATAATTGGATTATATGAGAAAAAAATAAATTTGAGCCTAGTTGCAACTACAACTTGCAAGTTTTTACTTAGATAACTTGATTGTGTAACATGTTGAGTTTTCACTTGCAAAAACTTGCAGGTATTGTATAAATATTATTAAAATATAATGTGGTAGTTTTGAACCCATTGTTGAGCTCGGCTCGGCTTGTCTTGGCTTGGCTTGGCTTAGCTCGGCTTATAGAAACAATAACCGGTTTAGCTCGGCTTAGTTTGGTCAAATACCAAAACAAACCCAAATTATTCCATGTAGATTGGAACCGAGCTTAAACTTAACCTTAAACTTGAAACTAAACTCAAACCCAAGCCTGTAGAAATCTCAAATAAATAGAAACTAAACTGGGCCTGTTCATTTGGGACACATTTACACTCTACTCGTATTTCTTTTTCTTAATCATCTTAGATTTCATTATTAGAAGAATAGTACTTGTAATATTTGAAGTTGGATGTGCACAATTTAAATTGAAATTGTTTTTTTTATAATGAATTCAAACTGAAATCGTAATTTCAAAATAAATTCAAAAGAACAACTTCTTAAGCTCTTATTTGGATGTAGAATATATAAGTAAGGTAGAAATAAGTGTAAAATGGTATTAGTATTCTAACATTATTGATATTTTTATTTGGAAGTGATTTTTTTAAAGTAAATAAGTGTGTATAGGAAAAAAATTCTAGTTTGACTGAAAGTAGAATAAGTATTGAAATAAGCGAAAAATATGTAGATTAATATTAATTAACTTGATTATCAAAATATATATATCTACTATAAAATATGTATAGACCATATAAAATATGTATCATTTTTATTCAAAAATAAAACATACCATAGACTTACATATATCATAATAATTTGGTGGAATAACTTATTCAGATCTGCTACACATGTGATTTAATTACATGATTTTTTTTCTCAAACAAAGACCTTGAGCACTGCACTAACGATACGTCTATGATTGAAAAATACATCTAAAATATTTATTATGTTATTATTAACTTATTATAATAATATAAAATAAAAAATATTATTAACAAATATTTGTAATTGGAACAAATAATAATTACTAAAAATATTATCTTTATTTATTCACAAATGAAAATACATATCCATAATTGATTTTTGCTCATTTCATCACATATTTACTTAAGATTTTGTTATTTTAACTCATATTTCGTCTTGAATATACCTTACTTGTAATCATCGTAGGTTTTTTACTTGTAATATATTTTTATGTTTATATTGTATCAAATTGACATTTATCTTGTGCATTTATAGTTTATAAATTATTGTATTGATATTTCATCAAGTTTACAACTGTACTGTACTCTACTGATATTTATTTCTTTCTACATATCTAGATTTTATCCCTATCTCTTTTTTTGTATTGGATACTTGAAGATTATCTAAAAAGTATTCATATCTGAACCTAAAAAAGTATTCATATCTAAAAAGTATTCATATTGTAACGCCTCAAACCCAGACACGTTACCTAAATCATAGTATCACAAGTAAAATTATACTAATTACAATAAAATTAAATAACTGCAATTGAAGCTCACCTCTCGGAAACAATGTGGGGCTAGAAACTTTGACTCCGGCATCGGAACTCGACTGCACTCAAACTACACTTGAAAACCAAACAAGCACGTGTCAGTGATATCTAAGTCACCCAGTATGCGTCCTAAACATACAAACAATGAAATCCGGCAAAAAGCTAAAAATTCAACTTTTAAATTATAAAACTTAGTTTTCTTTGAAAATCCCATTTAAAACATCTTTGTCCTTTCTTTTGAAATCATTTGAGAATCGGTTCCAAGGGTTACACTCTTTTCAAAACTCATTTTTCCTTTTTCTTTTAAAATTTTTGGAAATCATTTCCGAAACCATGTTCCTTTTTAAAACTCTTTTTTTTTTACTTTCTTTTTACTCTTTCCAAAACCTTTCTCATATTTTGAAATATCCACATTCCCAACCAGATCCAGTCTAAAACATAATGCCTCACAGAGCTCAAAACCAAAATCACAAACACAAGCTGGGAACTGGTTAAAGCACAATCATTATTTCATTTCAGGATTTTAGGACCATTCATAAGTCCAATCCTGGTCAAACTACATTTCTTTTTATTTCTCAAAATCACATTCTTTTCTTATTCATTTCCACTTTTCTTTACTGATATTACCTTGATCAGGGGTAACCAGACACACAAGTAGTAAGCTAGGACATCATTTTCCCTACCTCCCTGCACTGCCGTGATGAAATTTCCCATGCGGGATGCCACCGCCTAGGCCAACCAGCCTCAATCTCTTTCATATATCCATGAGGATACTGTTAGAATCTTTAGGCTTCACTAGAGGGGGGTGAATAGTGATTTAATAAAAATATTTGCAATATTAAAGTTTATTTAGCAAATTTTAAGTTTTTAAGTAAATGACATGTAAGTTGAGGAATTTAGATACTAAACTAAAGCATACAAAGGAAGGGATAAGAGACAATGATATGCACAAGTAAATTTATAATGGTTCAGCCTCTCCGGCTTAATTCACTCTACGAGAATCCCTCAAGAATTTCACTAACTTGATCTTGTTCCGAGGCAAAATCGTGTCGTACACTCTTGACGAACTCTCGCCAAGCTACGCAAAAACTGTAGCTTTCTTCTCTCAATACGGAGATAAATTCACTCAATAAGGATGAAGATTACAACTCTTTTATAGTCTCCCAAATACTTTCAGGCTACGTGGATGGATGGAAATGGAGTACTCTTACCTTGGAAGTTTTTCTAATGAAATTGGAGTGGAATGCTTGGAAACTTTAGTAGCTTGAAGCTCTATATAGGATAGGAAGTATTTGTACTTGATAGGTGAAGAATGAGGGCTTATTTACAGGAAAACATGGGTATAAGAATGTATCTAACGTCTCTCTAACGTTTAGCAACGACTATTGATTCGATATGCCGAAATCAAAACGGTTGACCGAAATGTGCAACGGTTGAGCATTTCGGTATACCGAAAATAATTCGGTATGCCGGTGAATTTCAGTATGTCGTTCTGGGTTTCTTTTCTGATTTTTTTAATCTGCATATATTCGATATACCGAGGAAATTCGGTATGCTGAAAATGCCCTTAGTTCTATAATGAATGTTTTTCAATGAATGGTTGGTTTTGAGACTAAAATAATTTTCCTATGGCTCTATGTGGATATTTGGGAGATTATTACAAGTTCCTAGGTACACTAATAAATAGAAAATTACATCAAAATAATTACAAATATTATTTAATTTTTCTTCTCCTTTTCTTTCATCTTGAATTATTCTTGGTGGCACGTAGGTCTCTGTTTTTTTCAAATGTCTTTCTTTTTATGCTTGAATCTTCTGAGTTTTTCAATGGTCTTCTTTGCATATATGAACTATGAAATATTCTCATAAAGTACATTAGTGTTTTGTTATCATCAAAATTAAGATATGGCTAATAAAGCCAACAGATACGTCTTTGTCTGACGTCCTATCAGTGACCCGAACAACTAGGTTCAATGACCTAGGCTCAGCTTACACCGTCGGTGACCCGAACAATTAAGTTCAATAACTTAGGCTCAGCCTACACCGTCACCAGCTCGATGACTCGAACAACTAAGTTAAACGACCCAGGCTTAGCCTACATCGTCTCAAGTTTGGCAACCACAGTCGTATCTGGCAACTGATTTCACTGGAGTCTCATACTCCCACCACATTGTTGACACCAATCTCCGTGATTTCTTCACACATCATTAGTGTTTCATTTCAAAACTCTTTAAGTTTTCCTTTTCAAAATCTTTTCTATTTCCATTCTTTTTCATTGCAGGAATCTGTTTTCATACAACCCTTGACCCTCCTCTAGGGTCACAACTCAATTCATGAAAAACCATGCTTTAAAAAAATCATAAATTTGGTTTCATGCCTAAAATTACTCAAAAGCCACACATTTATTCTCTTTTATTCAATTTTAGGACATTAAATCCAAAACCATACCTAAATACACTTATTTGGGTTCCACATTCCTCCATGTCATCTACATGAGGAAAACATCATTAACATATGCTCATGTCCACTTTAAACCTCTTCTTTTCATTTTATAATCTCATTTATATATATCAGGGCCAGGGCAAAATCGACAGACCGAAACTCAGGTTTGGCATACCGAAAATCCCTAGTTCAGTACACCGAATATTTTCGGTATACCGAAAATCCCTGATTCAGTCGACTGGGTGATTTCGGCCTATCAAAACCAGGTATCCTGGCATAATCTGGTAAGAGTGAATTCGGCATACCGAATTTCCCGCAACCAGGGCATTCCCTGGTTTCAGTCGATGAAATCGCTGGAAGTGGGAGCCTCCGTCGAACCCCCTAAACATACATCACAAATTACCAATAAATCATGGGGTATAGACCCTTGAGTCTACTTCAAAACCCCACAAACCATTCATCAAACCATTAACCATACAATTCACACAAAAATCACAAAGGGATGAGACTCAAAACAGCTACTGTAGCATTCATCCCAAAATCTCGTATATTCCTACCAATTTCCATCCTAACCGCATGATATCTATGTTTTCATGCTATTCAACTCATTCTCATCAATTCCCTTTTTTTTTTTCTACGATTTTACATGTATTTTTCATCATTTTCATGCAATTAACTCATTTTCAAAATAATGCAGAATAGAGGGAAAGGAGGGGTCGTGTACCTCTTCGACGAGCCTCCCCGCACACCGGCGACTCTCCCCGCACTCCAGCGCAGCCTCGACGAAGCTCCCCTATCGGCGGACCACGCGGATAGCCACCACCTCCTCCGCATGCGTCGTTCTTCCTCTCCCTCTTCCTTCTCGCGTCTCAGCCCTCCCTCTTCCACTCGCTCCTACCCCCTCTTTATCTCCTCCTCCTCCTGCATCATGTCGGTCGTCCATCACGTCGAAGAAGACGGGAAGGCACTGGCCAACGTCGTTGGTGGCACAGACTGGTGGAGGAAGAAGACTGGATGAGGTGAGCTCGTGAACGAGAGAAGGAGAAAAAGAAAGAAAGAAAAGAGGAAGGAACGGACACGCAAATCGAGACGATTGTACATCCTTAAATCAAACTCCACATTGGTCCCAAATCACAAGCAGATGCACAGAAAGCCAACCACAAGCTCGCACATCCAAGAAATAACAGATTATCCATTAATAAATTATTTATACAATATTATAATTAATTACATGGTTTACAATTAAAAAAGGATAATCAGACGCAGATGTTACACATATCGAATATGATTTCAAACTTTTACGTCCGACACATATTTGTATTGGCATTCAAAAATTTTAAACAAATATGAATACAATAATGAGTATGTCCGATCCGTTCTATACAATATGGAGTTCCATTGTAATCGACGGTGACATGCATGCTGCTTTCTTTTCATCTTCTCATGTAATGTAATGGTGTACACCCGTCAATGTAGCAGATGCATCTCATACTGTAGGTAGAAATGCTGTTGCTTTGCTGTTTGAGCTCGTCTAGTCTTTTCTCCTTGTCATCGTCGATATGGCAAGCAAAGCATAACATAGAAGTAGGTCCTTTCTCCAGCTACATGTCTTTTGCTTCTTTTCTTTTTTCCCGTAAACTTTCTTCAGCTATATGTTGTTGAGATCACGATTTCTTAAAAGGCTAACTAAACATAAGTAGGTGATGGATGCTTTAAACTTTGAGAAACTATTAGCTGTGGGGTAATGTGATAAAGAGGATATTGATTACAATCTAAGATTCGTCCTGGCGACCAGGAGCAACCGACGTTTGGGTATTTTAATGAGTTTGGCGAAAGATGGTTGGAGGCTCAGAAGATCTACAGATTCGAAGGCCTGCCGAGAAAAAGCCATGCATGATGGACCACATGCATGGGTGGCATTGGATTGGACATAAATCCGAAATCTTTGTGGCTTTTATCTCCTTTGATGAAACCCAACATCCTCAGTCACATCACTCCCTCTGTCTCAGACACAGGGGTCTGTAGCACAGAAGCTATACCATCAGCCATGAGGCATGTACTCCTGAAGAAGACACACTCGTTAGCAGACAAGCACCATTATATACCTCCAACGACACACCCACACAAGACAGGAGGCACTGGCAGAAGCATCCCATATGCCCCCAGCCACACACTCATACGCCTGCAGGTGCAGGGGCATCACCAATGATGGCTGCCATATCTATCCACGAGTTGAGAGCTAGAGAATCAAAAGACTCAGGAGACAGCGACATGTTCTTTCACGACCAAAATGCTTGCTTTATGTAAGAGCTACATGAAATGCTGGGCTATCTGAAGTTTGGGAGTAGGAAATGACACTCTCAGATTTTGCTGTCTGACAGGTTTAAACTAGACACTTTGGGATAAGGAGTTGTTCTTACTGAGATAAACAAGGGCGAGGGAGTTGGTTTAATGGTTACTTTGTTGTAGGCTCATCAAGCAACAGCTGCCTTGCTTTCATTTCTTTTGCGACTGGAAGGTTGACTGTCAACTCAGGCCATTGAAGAATGAGTAGTTCCTGAATTAAACAAGAACAAAAGTAATTATGGATCATAAAAATAATTATAAAATGGTTGAAATTGTTAGTTTAATTTGTCTTTTGTGGAAACAATCGAAAATGAATTCAAAAATTAGATACTGGTTTTTGGTACTTAATTTTATGAACTTTCAAAGTTGTGCTCTTAATTTTCATATGGGAAGTTTACTCTCACTTTGAAAGTGGAAAAGGGTCTTGAGTAAACTTAACATATAAGAACTTTCTCATTATCTGTTCTATTACAAAAGGCTTTCGATTATTTTGTTTTTGGCACTGCTGAAGTGATTAGAGGTCATTATGATTTCTTACTACATGTATTGTAATTTCCACATAAATATCCCACCGAACAAAACTTGCGCCAAAAATCTACAAAATCTCATTCTTGTATGTAAAAAAATAATTATCAGACTCAGGTAAAAAATAATCACATTCTTATGGTATTGACACTAATTGGAAGTTCAGCAAAGAGGCCATTAAGCATTGACAGCCATGGTTTCGTCGACGGTGAGGAAGAGGTGTTCATAGGTGAACATCTACCGTGGGTACACATGGTTCTGTGACAGGGGAGATTCTCATCTACTCCATTGGATTATATTTCTTCTTTCTTATTATCTCTACTGAAGATTATTTGTAGCCTGTGTTAACCTTAAGTTTGAGAACTTGAGAAGAACAGTTGCATTCCCTTGACAGCATAGTGCCGGTTGTCTAGACTGAGAGGGTCCCGTGGTTTTTTCCTTTCCTCACACTAAAGGAGTTTCAACGTAAAAATTTCTTGTGTCTGTTTGTAATTGTTTAGTTACAGTTTTTGTTTATTTCGCCTTAGTGTTTGTTAAGTCCTTGTTTTCCAACAAAATTATGGACAGATTCCCGGATAATCAGTACAAGTTCTCTCTCTCTCTCTCTCAATCAATAGAAAAATCTGGAATTGATCAAAGAAAACAAATACAGTTCTTAGATTCTTAAAAGTAGTTTTTTTTTAAAAAAAATGGCCATTAGTTGTTGACACAATGAATTGATTCCTAGTGAGATTTATGAAACTACGATATCCTTATCAACTAAGCTACCTGAGTTTTATGTCTTAAAAGGAGATTATTGAACATTTTGTGTCTTTTACGCCATACATAACCATCGAAACTACACTATCTCAGTTTTCCAAGAACAAGACTCTCCAATTCTGTTTGAAACAATTCGACTAAACAATTTGAAAATCCAACCATCCGCAAAAGCCTGCTCCATGACAAATGATGGGTGAAAGGGGAAAAAAGAGAAGGAAGCTCCAACAAAACCATTCCGATCCATCGCTACAACTGACCACATTCCAATGCCACAATTTGAGGGTATTGACTTTTCTTTTCATTTTTTTGAAAAAGCAGGGTATTAACTATAATAAAGCAAAAGCATCCAGATCCAATTCATCTTATCAAACAAAATTTCAAAATTTCTCCAATGTCGAACGTACATAAATTTGGACATACGTGCCCATGACTTCCCCTCCTACCCCACTCCAGTGCAACAAACAAGCGGTATACAGTTCTTTCTCTCTCTCTGTCTCTCTCTTCTTCCTGGAGACTTGCAACAGTAACAAACAAGCATTATTAGAAAAAAAAAGAATGGGAAAAAACACACAAGACTGAGGAGAAAGAGATGATGCATGGTGTTCTCCCATGCTTTCGTTACGCAATGCTTTAACTTTCTGAGATGTTTTCCCACGCTTCCACTACGCGTCTACACTACACCACTGTCCTGGTTTCTATCTTTTCACTGACACCGCACCCTCACCTTTGGAATCTGCAGACTGCAGAGCTTTGTTTACTTGTGGGAAGCATGCAAGGATCCTTCATTTTGATTTGAGGGAAGAAGACCAAACACAATCATCTCTTTGCTCCTCCTCCTTGCTGCTGCGGTTGTCTGGCATGCACACTCTTTCCTCCTCCATGAATAGCTGGTGCAAACCCAGTTGCCTGAACTGAACATGCTGGGAGATGGTTGGAGTGCCTGCAAGGACAAGGGGTCTCTTGGACAGAGGAGTTGAGCAGCTTTCGAAGCTGCTTCTTCCGTGAATCTGTGATATACCCAGTTCATAAAACCTCGTGTTTCTCGCTATATCTTAAATTTTACGGCTTGGGGTCGATTCTCTTCAATGTTTGTGGAGGTTCTGATTGTGGGTTTGGAGCAATAGTAAGAACGTGGTTCTGTTTTATGTTCTTCTGTTCGTCCATTGGTTTGCACTGTTCTGTGTCGATGTTGTGAAGAACCAAACTCACAGACATCGAGACATAGTGTTGCTGTATTTTTAAATTTTGATAGATTGGGTTCGCCTATATCCACTGTTTGGGGATTCTTTTTATGGGGTCTGGAACAATTTTTTTTAGTTGCTTCTTCTCTTTGTGGGTCAGAGTACTTCCAATGTAGAAAAGAATATGAAATACGTTTGCCCTTTGAGAAATTTTGACTGGTAGCTCTTTGTTCTCTCTTTTGTTTTTTGACCCTCTGTCCTCTCGACCCTTGTTTCCCTCAAAGAACGAGGTCTTCAGAAGCCAGGGCTCAGTACATAGAGAGCCATGTATCAGCAAAATTGTTTTCCCCTCCCTAAGTCTAGTCTTGCTGGTTCTGTTGCAAGTTTCTTTAGTCTACAATTAGAGAAGACTTCACTCCCTTTGGAGGGAGGCTGATTGCATCATAGCTTTTATATCTATTTAAATCTTTCTTTGAAAAATCATGAAGCAATATGAAGCATTTCTTAGAATGTATCTCTCTCTCTCTCTCTCTCTCTTAGTGCAAAGCATGTTATACAGCAATAGCATGTCGATTATTTTGTCTATTTGTAAAAGGGAAATGGTCGCGATTTGGGAGGTCCTTCTAACAACTAACAGCCAAATGGATCTGTTCCTTATCTAGTATACGTAGTGTTTAGGTGTTTCTTGAATTACAACATACTCATGTTTCTTCTTCTCTCTATAGCAGACCTAGATGATTTCAAGATTAAGGTGTTTCTTGAATTACATGTTATAGGCAAAAAAAAATAAAAAATCTTGGTAGCTTTATCTGTCGCTATTTAAATTCATCGCAATAACACTGTACTGTAAGCAAGCTCCCTTAAATTTTTGTTTCGTGCCACCACTTTTTCAATGACTTTGAAGTGCTACATTGATGGTTTTGTTGCTGATTTTGTCTCTGTAGTGCATTATGCTGGTTTCTATTTCATCTTGTAAATTGTCTTTTATGGATTCCGAGTTTTTCTCGTTTAAAGCTTGAAATTTTTACTGATTGTTAGGTGAGAAGGCAATTGTGGTTCGAAGAAGGGAAGTTTGCTTTTGCAAGTGTGGAAGGAGAGAAAAAACATATTCTGTATTTTTGAGGATTTGTGAGGTAGGCACTTCTTCCCTTGTCAAGTACTTTGCTTTTAGTCTTTTTAGTATGGTAGGAAGCAAATTATATATTTATGTGGCAGTTTGTCAAACTCACAAATTACATTAGTATTATAATCAATACTAATATCTCAACACCTTAGCTACATCTACATCGATCACATATTTACTTAACTAAGGCATAAATATACCACAAACTAAAAATAAGAAGAAACCATACAACTCATGTGTCAAAGTAATACATCACTTCCAGAGGAAAGCGTGAAATGACTCTACAGTGACTCCCATTTATATGAAATTATCCAAGTTAGGGCTTAATGCATATAGAAAAAGGATGTATGTAGGTGCTTATAAGGTATTCTCTATAGGTACATTAAATCTTAGACGTTCATATAATTTTAAAGGTTAAGATTAAATCCTTATCTTTCTCTCTTTCTCCCTTTCTCGCCTCCCTTTCTCACTTCCCCACCCTCCTCCTCCTCCTCCTCCTCCTTCTCCTCCTCTTGTCGTCTTTCCACCCACCTTATTACTGCTGTCGCCTTCCGATCCCTCTCCTGCCGTCACTGTTGCCTCTCCACCCTCCTCCTTCGCCAACGTTCTCCTCTACCCTCATGTACCGTGCTACGTTGCTATCTCCGCATGCGTCGTCGTCTCTGTTTACTCCTCCTCCTCTCGTGTACCGTGTTATGCTTTTTCCTCCTCTCTACCGTCGTTGTCGTCGTCCTTTCTCCTACTCCTTGTTTGACCACCCCCGTGTGCTGCACTACTTGCCTCCTTCACCGCCACTGTTGTCATCGCCCCTCGTCCTCCTCCTCCCTCGCCTCTTCGCCTACACTGCTATCTCCTATCGCCTGCGTTGCCATACCCTACCACTCTCCCAGGTGCTTACAGGAAATAATCTTGTAGGCCCTACAAGTACATTGCCCTTTAATGCATATATACCTACAAAAAAAAGAGAAACAACAATGTGAGTCCTACACAGGGGAACTTAACATGGCTGCACCCATAATACTAAATGTCTACGCGTGTCACCGAAATTTCTCCGACACATGTCTTATTTTCAATTTACCGAGATGACTTCGACACGATATCGAAATGGAAGTTTTCTAAACAAATGTAATTTTTTTTTACCGTATTTCCACCGATACGGTTCCGACATACCGATATTTCCCCGACACATGTCTATTTTTCAACTTATCGAAGTCCAACACGAAATCGACATTTAGAACCATGGCTGCACCTATAGCATGGATTTGCCCCACTCCATTAATATCTTAATATACAATTATCTTTACATTTGGGTTACATAAAAAATGTGAAATCATCCTCGAAAGCTTGTAATAACCGAGTTACATTTATTTTCAATAAATCAATAACAATATACCTGTGAAAATACCATTAATGTTTCTCATTTGAAACAACAAAATTTTACCAAAATCAAAACATGACCAATATGCTTGTTAAAACTAAAAAATTCACATATTTCTAAAGAAACACATTTTCAATAATATATCATCATTATAACCGTTGGTGTTCAACGTCAAACAATCAAATCCAGCTTACAAGCAGATGTTGAAAACATTCTGCAATGCTACATAATGGACTGTCGTGCCAGGACCCGAGTCAAGTGTTATCAAATCATCAATTACAAGGCCCTCCATTTATGTCTTAATCATTAGGTGCTACCACATCGTGGCTTATACATATCACGATCGATCTTCCATCGACGCTCATATTTTTAGAATGGGAATACAACACAAAACATGTGTATGAATTAATATATTATCGACATGATATAAGCCAAACCTTCAAAATTCTCTTTTTTTCATTAACAAGAAATAATTGAACCGTCATAATCATTACCTATTTCAAAACCCTTAACTTTTCTCAAAACTTGCATGGAATATAATCCAAAGGCTATTAAGACATCAAATAATCAAAACCCTTGTCATTTACTTATTTAAAACGTCATTTATACTTTCATATTCTTTTAATAATCATAAATAAGATAAACACCTTTGTATTCCAAAAGAAAAGACCATTTATATATATGACCAGTTTAGCAACACTAAAGTCTAAATTTAATCGAAATCATATTTAAAAATGTCAAAACTCCAAAACCTTTATAACTAAGAAAAGAACTGACTTAAATTATCATCTCTATAACATGTAACTCATAAATAATATGTCAAACTTCATGAAAATCATTGGTTGCCAAATCACAGAACCAAGGAATGATGTTACACATCAAATTTGTAGTTTATAATCAATTACGTACAAGGTTTAGGTCTAACTAAAGTAACATCAAATAAATAAGTAAACTCTTAGCTAATTCTACCCAAAACTCATGGAATACTAAGAGTATTTAGTGTCTACAATGTTACCAACCCAATACCATAAGTTTCATGTACCTAAGAAGTTAGAAAACTCCTCTGAATGACTATGTAGTTACTTGCCAAGAAATTTTCAACAAAAGAATTTCTTCTTCAGTTGTTAACTTGGAGTGAAAACTTCTCTGCTCAAGTGTCTTTTCAAAATAGCTATCCAAAACCCTAGACATCTCTACCAATGAATAACACACTATATATAGGGAGAGAAAACGAGTTGTGGGAATATTTTGAAGGTTCCTGCAACCTTCCTGAAAATGATATTAAATTTATGATTTATATCTTGAAGTATACGAAGAAATTGTAGATGCATATCTTAAAATTTTACACCGTAACTTTCCATTATTAGACTTAGTACATATATACATACACCATAAACTAACTAATATAAAAATCAAGACGTCACTCAATTCTATGTTCATCACATCCAAAAAGTAACCAAGTGATATATGATCATGTAGTTTAATCTCCTACCCATGAACTACTTGAGAAATAAATGCCAACGAGGTGTGCTTTTATTGGTATGACGTACATATGAATCAGTAGATCAAATAGTACCTTCGAGACAGACAAATGTCTCAGTTGCATTCACACAGTACATCCATTAAACACGACAAACTCCCCTGATATAAATAATCAAGTGCTTGTCAATGGTACAGAGCATGATGGGTTTTTTTAAATTAAAATAGCAGATAAACCATCCGGCATTCTTTCTTATCGTTGGTGGCTGGAAGTTATGTTTGTATTGCTGCAAAAAATGCATGATTACATTTCCTCTATGCGCTCACCATAATCAGATTTTAATTGCGTGTGCTTGGAAGGAGGAAAAGAAATGGACTTGAGTTCCATAACAAAGATTATTCCTGGACAGCAGACAGTATGTAATTTATACTGAAAAATTCCTCAATTTGTATGACGATTAAAAAAAAATATTAGTTCTTGACACTTTTAGAAAATGCAGCTTTATCGTTACAATCTTCAGGTAAATTTTCCTAGTCTTGCTTGAAAGGAGGCACCAAATTCTTTCACTTATGTATCAAAATGGTGAAAGATTAGTTGATCTGGTATTATTTCATCCCTCACTCTTGTACGTTCATCATTATATAAGTGAAAATATTGATATCGCATAAATTATTTTTGTTGCTAGAGTTTCACCTCTTTGTTGTTCTATTTACTGTCCTCAGGAACAGGCGGAGTCATCGATTTTAGGCCCAACTTCATTGGCTTCCACATCATATCATACTCGAGCAGTTTCTAGACTCAGGATTGACAGGCGCAGTCATACCTGCACAAATAGCCCTGTCGGTCATGGTCAACATAATCGCATTCAGTATTTGGAGGATTCAACAAGATTCTCACAGGTATAACATTATAATCCCTATGGTTCTATTGAGGGAGACGGTCAACGTAAATCATATCTCTGATCTAAAGAGTAATCTATTTATCCTCTGGCTTCGGATAGCAGTTGTTTTGATGGGTATCACTCCTGTAGGTCTACAGCTTATATGGCAGTCCTCAATCACTACCGCAGAAACATTTTTCAATTGGTTTGCCATATTCTTTTAATGGTCCTGATCCTTCTGCATCGAAATCTTTATCAACTGCTCAGAATATTTGTGAAACAAAACTACCACATTTACCCAAGATTATATATCAAAGTATTAAGGAGAAAATTAAAGAGAATCATCCCAACAAAGGAAACAAGAAGGTTCCAGCAGTTAAAAACAAGTCATCCAAATGTCAATATACTTTGGAAGGTGATGATAATTGTTTGAAAGATTTGTTTATGTGGGGAGAAGGAATAGAAGGCGGAGTTTTAGGTGGTGGGCTGGAAAGGTTCACTGAAGATGGGATGGTGTCTGATGCTTTACTACCGAGGCTGTTGGATTCTTGTGGAATGCTCGACATTCGAAACATTTCCTGTGGCAGAAAGCATGCTGGTATAGTCACAAAACAGGGTGAAGTTTTCTGTTGGGGTGAAGACAATAGTGGTGCACTGGGACATAAGATTAATATGGATGTGCCAAATCCCAAGCTTCTAGAATCTCTGGCAGGTATCCATTTAGATGCAGTTGTCTGTGCTGCGAATCACACATGTGCCTTGACGAGATCAGGTGAACTCTATGCATGGGGTGGCGGTGCTCATGGTATTGGGTGTCTAGATAGTGGAATGAATGGAAATCAGTGGATACCTCATAGGCTTTCTGGTCCCTTGGAAGGTATATGCATTACAAGGATTGCTTGTGGAGAGTGGCATACAGCAGTTGTGTCTTCTTCTGGGCGCTTGTTCACTTTTGGAGTAGGAACATTTGGAGTTCTTGGACATGGGAATGTTGAGAATGTATTCCAACCAAAAGAGGTGGAGTCCTTGAAAGGCTTAAGGGTGAAGTCCATTGCCTGTGGACCATGGCATACAGCAGCTATAGTGGAAATTATGGTTGGTCGCTTTCACGGTAATACTGCAGGAGGCAAATTGTTTACATGGGGAGACAATGAGAAAGGAAGATTAGGACATGGGGATGAGGAGAGAAGGCTTCTTCCAACATGTATTGCATCTCTCATGGATTGCAATTTTATCCAAGTTTCCTGTGGTTACATGCTGACAGTTGGTCTTACAGTTACTGGCATAGTCTTCACCATGGGAAGCTCAGAGAATGGTCAGCTGGGGAATCCTCTTGCTGAAGATAAATCAATTACAGTTGTTGAAGGACATCTTAAAGATAAACATGTCAAGAAGATCTCATCAGGCTCATTTCATGTGGTGGTCTTGACAACAAAAGGCAAAGTATTTACGTGGGGAAAGGGGGCTAATGGGAGACTTGGATTAGGTGATACTGATGACCGTAATTCTCCAGCTTTAGTGGAATCCCTGGAGGATAAGCAAGTAGAAACTGTTGCTTGTGGGTCCAGTTTTACCACTGCTATTTGCTTGCATAAATCTGTATTGGGTAAGGACCATTCCGTCTGCAGAGGATGTGAAATGCTCTTTAGTTTTACTCGAAGGAAACATAACTGTTATAATTGTGGTTTTGCATTTTGTAACTCATGCACAAGTAAGAGAGCCATGAATGCAGTCTTGGCACCAAACAAAAGCAAAGAGTTCAGAGTATGTGATCAGTGCTTCACTCAGCTGAAAAGAACCACATGTCTTACAACAAAACCAGAAATTCGAACTCCAAGATTGCATTTGATGGCACTGAAAGGACTTTCTGGTCAGAAAACAGGAAGTGAGGAAACAAATTGTGCCCAATCGCATGCATTTTCTCCTTATTTGTGCATGAAAGAAGAAACACAATCTCTGCGAAGGCAAGCATCATTCAAACATGGGAGAGAGCAAAAGAGTGAGGATATTCTACCCTCAGCAAGTGGGATAAAAAGATGGGGGGAAGTTTCATGCCCTTCTCAATTCACTTCGTGCCAACAAGAATGTTCTAAGATATCTTCTCCTCTCTCCAAAGATGAGGTCACTGATCATTATAATATATGTCCTCAACAAATCTCAAAAATTTCTAAAACTTTGAAGATCTCTTCCACAAGTTTAAAACCAGAGTCAAGTGACAAACACAGGATGCTTTCTGAAGAATTACGAGGACTAGAGGCTGAGGTAATTTATTCACTCTATATTTTAGAAACATTCAAAAAATGATAATATTGGTATTTGTCTCTAAAGGCACGTTGTGATCTTGAAATTTTAACTTGGTATCAAGCGTATTCATTTCACTAAAATTTAATTTGCACAATTTTGCCATATTTGCGGTTCAAAAGGAAAATAGATGTGCAACATAGCACAAAAGATCCACTGTCATGGTTCTAAACAATAACATACTGCTCCTACCTTGAATGTCATCTCTAAATTTAGGAGTACTTGTTAGATCCAAGTAGATGGCAGTTGCTGAAAACAGAAACAGCCTTTATGGTTTAAACCAATAACAGCAGATCTGAACTGCCAACGTAGACTCTAGTCATCAACATTATCAAGAGGTTGATGGTGTATGGCAGTTAGGGACCTCTCAACCTTACAAATATGGTACAATAATAGAATAACCTTATTGTTTTTTCAGGTGTCCTTGCAGATAGGAACTTAATGAGTAGAATTTTTTGATTTTGTTGAATTAGCGAAAACTGCAAATCGATCATTTGCAATAATTACTAAATTCAATGTAAAGTGGTCTTTATCCTATTCATGTTCCAATGATATATGGAGAAGATTACTGGTTTTGTTGAATATACTTTTTCTACGGACCTCACTATCACCAATTCCAATTTATTTTTTCGTGGTGGTTAACTTGAATTAGAGCTTGCACCCCATTAATCTTTGAATCTCCTCTCAAACACATGACTGGCATCTTCCATGGACTTTTCCACTATGCATGTTCGACCATGTTCTCGCTCATTATGATCATGCACCGTCTTCAAGGTTTCTATAACGTCATGCCTAGGTTGATAAACCCAAGGTGATGCTTAACACATTTAATTTTGTGGATCTCACAATCACCGTTTAATCCTGTGTAGTGGTTAACAATTTTCCCGCCAAGTTAGCATTGTGATTGAGGTTTTCTCTCATCAAAATATCCATCAAGACCTTATCTTTTGGGGTTTTCACCTTATCTATTTGCACGTTTAAAATATCTGTACTAGTGTGTTATCAAAACAGCCTACCATTCTTCTTTTACTTGTTTTCATGTGCTGAAGAAATTTCTTTTATTCTATATTTTGAGAGTAGAATTGTTATAGAGTAGATATATGAGCATACTTCCTTTTTCATTACTATTAGAAAACATTTGATCTAAGGTTTTGGTAAATGAAATTTTATTTTTTTGGATATTGCTTCTGTTGTTGTAGATTTTACAATAATTGTATTGTTGTCGGGGCTTGGAGATTATAGACTATTCTAGGATGACCAAAAAGTCTTTTCCTATTCAGAGAGGATTCCTATTCATAGAAGAAGCAAAAATCTTCCCATAAGCCTCTGTCCCTCAACTGCCTCTTAATTTTAAGTGAAAAATATCCTCTTACTTCTTGAGTTTACTTAGTCTTCATAGACCATTTCCTAACATCTTCCACTTACTCATGAAGACCAAGTAATAAAATTCCTACATATTCTCATTATTTATGAAATATATGAG
The DNA here is from genome assembly GCA_024699735.1 of Posidonia australis. Lineage (NCBI taxonomy): Eukaryota > Viridiplantae > Streptophyta > Magnoliopsida > Alismatales > Posidoniaceae > Posidonia > Posidonia australis. Next base: position 12,670 of record JAMKQA010039903.1, on the reverse strand, counting down.
CTTTCCTCAATTTCCATTCCCATTATTTGTGAGAATGTATTCTATCTTTATTTTCATCGAAATGTTTCTTAATTCCATTAAGGTTACTTTTTTGACAAATTTATTTTTTTTGTTATAAAGTCAATCATCATGTATCTGTTGGGAATATAACTCACTTTTATATCCTCATTCTGTATCTTAATCCTCTTGAACTATTAGCATCATTATTAATGAGACTAATTACTACTTGATTATCACAATATATTCCGACTGATCCATATATCAGATTAAGATTTAAGTCGTTCAAAAATTTCTTAATCCAAACAACATATACAGTGATTGTACTGCATGTAATGTATTTTACTTCTTGTGTATATTTAGCAACATAGTTTTACTTCTTACTTCCTCATAAGACAATATTACCACCAAAGATGAATAAGTGTCATGATGTAGACTTTCTATCATTTTTGTTACCTCTAAAATCTGCATCTGAATAACCTAATACTTCTAGTTTTTTTTTTGTTACAATGTGTCCTTAATATACTTTATAATCCTTTTAACACCTTTCCAATGTACTGGTGCATGATTACTTTAATATCTACTAACTAAATTCATTGAATATATCAAGTCTGGTCTAGTCACAACATAATATATATTAAACTTCTAACTGCTTATGTATATGACATTTTCAAATATTTTTTATTCCTTTCCAGAACATTGACTTGTACTTAATCTTCTTCCATACACATGTGGTGTTGACACGGGAACATAATTTTACATTCCAAACCTTTATAGTATTGAATGTAAATACTTTTTCTGAATTATATTTAACATTTTAGACTTTCGATTTCTAAGGATCTGTATTCTAATGCCATAAGATATTTCCCTCATATCCTTCATCTCAAAATTCTCATTAAGTTTAATTTTTTTACTTTGTTCAATAATTTCATGTTTCATTTGTAGCAAATAAAATATCATCTACATATAAAGATAATATTATAAAACTACTTCCATTTTTTATGACATACACATAATTGTACAATCTATTTGAAATAAATCCCGTTTGGACAATTACACTTTGAAATTTGAGATACCATTGTCTAGAAAATTGCTTTAATCTATATATTAATTTGTTCATTTTGCACACTTTTCCTTCATATCTTTCCATCGGAAAACTCTTAGGCTGATACATGTATATGACTTCCTACAATACTTCATTAAGAAATGCAATCTTAACATTTATCTAATGTAATTCCAAATTTAAGTGTGTTACAATAACTAGTACGATTCTTATAGATGTAAACTCTACTACTGGAGAATATGTTTCGTGAAAGTCAATTCCTTCTTTTTGTGTATAATCTTTAGTTATCAATCAAACTTTGAACTTATCAATTGATCCATCTACCTTCAGCTTCTTCTTCAATATCTATTTGCATCTTAGTCTTCCTTTCTTTAGATAAATCACACAATTCCTAAACATTATTTCTTTTCAAAGAATTAATTTCATTATTCACGTCTCTAAGTCATAAATCATTTTCATATGATTTAATCACATCACTATATGTTATAGATTCCATATGATTTTCCTGTTTTATATTTGTTAAGTAACATAATGGCTCACAAGAATATAAATGGTAATCATTCATCCATGAAAATTGAGTTCTCATTCTTCGATTACTAAGAACATCAGGTAGGTCGTTGAGAGACTTATTAATATTTTCTATGTTTGGTTGGCCATGTTGGTCATTTCCAACTATTTCCAGAGATTCATTTGTAATTTATATATTTGGTTGATCCTCATTTTTTAGATCATTTTTTTGAATATCATTAAAGTAATCGTTTTCTATTACAGATAATGGTTCATCTTTATCTTGAGTATGTTTTTTTTTCTCTAGATTTTTTAGAAACATAGTATCTTTGTACTAAATAATTTCTTTGTTCTCGTGAAAAAATCTATATCCTAATGATTTATCACAATATCCTATAAATGTACATTTTAATGTTTTAAAATCTAATTCATTCCTGAATTGACTTGGAATGAGCACATGGGTAATTGAATTTCATTTTCTTAAATGATAAATATTAGGTTTTCTTCCATTCCACAATTTATAAGGAATAACTGTAATAGATTTGGTGGGTATTCTATTTAATGTGTAATTTGTAATGAGTAATATTTCTCCTTAATTTTTTTTTGAAAGGCTTGAATGCAATAACATGTATTTAATAAAATTCATTAGAGCTTTATTTTTCTGTCAATCACATCATTTTGTTGTAGTGTGTATGGTATAATAATATATTTATTTATTCTATGTTCTCAACAATATAATTTAAATTCTTTTGAATTGTATTTTACACCTTTGTCAGTTCTTAATACCTTAATGTTTTTTCCAAGTTACTTTTCTATTTCTACTTTATTTTTCTTAAAGCAACTTAATACTTTTGTTTTATATGAGATTAAATGGACATAAGTATACCTAAAGTAATCATTTATAAATGTCACAAAATAATTCTTATTGTTGTGGGGAAAGATAAAAAGTGTCTATTTTATTTCTAAAAGAGAAAGTTACATATATATAGGGACTATTAGATATCCAAAGGTAAATGGATATCCATTAACCCAACTAACACATAACTCACACTAACATAGATTAAAGGACAACTCTAACACTCCCCCTCAAGCTGGAGCATACATATCAATCATGCCTAGTTTGTTACACAGAGACTGGAACACCCCAACACTCAATCCCTTTGTAAAGACATCACTCAGCTGCTCTGATAATTGAGTGTAAGGAGTAGAGATAACGCCTCTCATCACGATATCCCGATTGTAATGATAATCAACCTCTGTATGCTTTGTACGCTCATGAAAGGTAGGATTATTGGTAATGGAAATGGCTACTTAGTTGTCACAATACATTGGCATAGACTTCTTTGATAGATAACCAAGCTTTGACAACAAACATCTAATCCTGCTGTCTGAGCCAAAGATGTATTCTGCTTCTACATTGGACCGTGATACTACATTTTGTTTCTTACTACGTCAAGTAACAATATTCCTCTCACATAAGTGCAGAAGCTCGTTGTGAATTTCCTATCTTTTCGATCTCTTACATATCCTGAGTCAGAATATGTCATGATATCCACATGGCCATTGTTCTTGTATATTAAACCTCTGCCTGGAGTACTTTTGATATAGGCAAGGACATGCAAGGCTTCATTCCAATGCACTCTTCTAGGCTCATGCATGAACTAACTAAGCAAATTCACTGCATAGGTTATGTCTGGTCGAGTCACTGTCAAGTAGATCAATTTACCAATTAACCTCTTTTATTGGCTAGGATTTTCTATCAACTCAGAACTCATATCCCAGAAGGATGGTGACTGCTCAATGTGAGTGCTCTCGGACTTGCATCTTAAGAGACCTATATCCTGAAAAAGATTAAGAGCATACTTTCTCTGGAATAATGAAACTTTGTTATTTACATAAGCAAACTCTATGTCCAGAAAATATCACGTTCTTCCCATGTTCTTAGTAACAAAGTGCATACTAAGGTGGTCTTTCACTTCTCTGATGTCCTCTCTGTCATTTTCAATCACCAATATGTCATCAACATAGATCACCAGAAGGACACAATCACGATCTGTCTTTCTGTTGAATGTTGAGTGGTCCATTGCATACCTTTTGAAACCCCTTTCCATTACAACTTTGCTAAATTTTTTAAACTATGCTCTCGGACTAAGGCCATAAATCACCTTCTTTAACTTGTAAACTCTGTCCTCCTCCTGAGCAACATATCTTGGAGGTTGCTCCATAAGCACAAATTTTGTCAAACCACCATACAGAAATGCATTCTTGACATCTAATTGACAGAGATCCCAAGATTTGTTGATAGTAATAAATAGAACCACGCTGATGGAGTTGAGGCGAGTCATTGGAGAGAATGTCTGGTCATAATCAATCCTATATGTTTGAGTGAAACTTCGAGCAACTAATCTGGCTTTGTATCTGTCAATAGTGTCGTCAGTCTTGTACTTGATGGTGTACCTATGCCTGCGACAGCCTCGGGTTTGACGCGAAAGGCCAAATACATGAGGATCGGCAAAGTCACGGCAAAATAAAAATGCAAATGCAGGAGTCGCTACCTAGTCTATTAAAATGGAAGACGAGGAAAATCATAAAAGAATCATTCAAATCACACATATAAAAATCAAGGGAAAAGGTCTTTGTAAACCAGAAATAGGTAAGGAGCCCGGTTACGCACGAGGATGGTATTAGGCACCCTCGTGCGCCAGATAAATCGGTCTTTTATAGGTTTCTCATTTGCTTAGGAAATGTCGTCTTTTCAGCCTTTACTGTATGCCCGAGGGCGATATGTCATGTCATGCTAAGTGAGTAGTGTCTTATGCTAAATAAGGGTGCAGGGAGTGCAGGGGTGTGTCCTAATGCTCAGGAATATCGCTCATATATCGGGTCAAGTGTCGATGCAAAGATATTGCATAAATAAGATCAAGGATCTAAGTATTTTAAGTGATTTTTTCATCCTTGCTTTACTACATGCAATTTATGATCTAACATGCATTGAAATGGCTAAAAACAGAAAAAGGGTCTTCCCGGATATAGCTAGGAAGAAAGTCAGAGAAAACTAAAAGCAAATCGAAGCAAGAAATCATGCTAAAAATCATGTGAAAACCTGTTGTGTGCTACTGAAAACAGGCTGATGCGCCTGTTAGGTGCGCTAGACTAGTGCTCCAGTCTGGTGCGTCTCCTATGTGCTCCCGTGTGGGTCAGAAAGATATGTCAAGGAAAATATCAGAAAGTCATGCAATGCGATGTCATATAAATGCATTCTAGAAAGTTATGCAATGTAAAGTCCTTGTAAAAATGGAAAATATCCTTTAAAAATGAAAGACATGCAAGCATGAGAAATTCATGGATCTTGTGTTCAAGGGCTAGTAGTCTCACACAAGGCCACATCCTACTCATGCTGAATGAAAACAAGGTTCAGCCATGTCACAGGGTCATGGGCTGATGCATAGAATTTCCATAGAGAAGCAAAGTGCAATCAGCATGCCAGATGTTGAACCATGGACCGAAAATACAGAGTGTACAATGACTTAGAAAACAATATCAATTGAGGTTGAAATCATGCATGTAAAATCATAAAATATCAGAGAATCATTGCCAAAAGAATCAGACTCAAAATCATTTGGGAAAACATGCAGATGAGGATGCAAAAGAGGATGATTTGCTCTCTGACCAGTCTAGTGCACCAGAATGGTGCGCCAAAGTGGTGCTCTGGTGAGATGCGCCTCTCTAGTGCGTCAGATTGGTGCTCCTCAGAAAATCTGAATCAGACTGCTGTCTGATCCAGAATCTGGTCCAGATTCAAAGATAAGTGATTTCTCTTAACCCAGATTTGTTTATACAGATGGCAAGAGATTAAAGAAAACATGATGAAATGCTAACAAGTGAATGTCTTTTATCATTAGTTTTTAATTATGGCAAATCATGGGTTCATGGCTGAAGATACTTGCATGAGATTCTAAAGCATAAGAAATGAATGTGTGAGCTTGGCTATTATATGCATATGATGGATACATGAAGAACATATTTACTGCACAATTCCTAATATATACGTGTATGAATCATGGTTCCTTGTGTAAAGAAATAGAAAAGGAAAACTACTTATAGGAATAACAAGGTGCAGATTTTTATTTTAAGGGTTTACATGTAGAGTATCTCGTATAGGAAACAAACAATCTTATCATAGGACTCACATGTAAATAGCAAAAAAACATATTATATATGAAGTCTAAGGCATGCTTTATCCAATGCAAGAACTAAGATTTAAAAATGAAAACATGAAGAGAGGAACTTACCTTGTCCAAGGTGTTTCTTCTTAGAGAACCCAAGATAATATGATCCTTGTTGCTTTGAAAGGCTGAATATGCTTTGGAATGCAAGGGAATACTCTAGAAAACGAGAATAGGTTGCTGGAAAGAGTATCTGGCTTGCTCAAGATGTTCTTTTAGATCAAGATTGTTGAATCAAGGTTTTCTAACCTCTCCTAATGGTTGCCTATAGGGGTTTTTATATAGGATTTCTCAAAGGTAACTCCTAAAGAATACAAGCAGCCTTGTAAACGAAGAGCCTTACCAAGGCATATTGGTTGGTGGAGGTTACAGCCATGGGAGGTGGAAAGCCAACAGCCAGCAGCCTGAGAAGTGGCTGCGGGCCAGCCTTGTGCGCCAGGTAGGTGCGCCATGTAGGTGTGCCAGCCTGGTGCTCCAGCTAGAGGCGCCACTTTTGTGCTCCTGTTTGGTGAGCTAGCTAGATGCTCTACCTTGGTGCTCTCCCCTACCTGTCTGGATTTGTAATTGGGCTGCGGGCCTGTTGCAAGCTTGGGGTTGGTCTGGCTAATGGGATTAGGTTTGTCACATCCAAAGCAACATCTGGAAAGCTTATCTATGAGTCACCTCAAAATCGAAGTGTCTACAGATGGTCTACCCCATCTGTAAGTGACTACGTTAGCTCCAACAGGACAGGTCACTAAATCCCAAGTGCCACGGACTGCTAGAGCAGCTACTCTTTTATCCATTGCAGTTTTCCATTGTGGAAGTAAGAATGCCTCCTGATGATTCCTAGGAATATACTCAGAAGAAAGGGACAATGCAAAGGCACAGAAACGAGGATGCAGAGAGTCATATGACACAAAAATGGATATAGGATGGGTAGTAGAAGAATGAATACCTTTTCGATGTGCAATGGGAAAATTCAAGTCACTTTGAAGTAGATTTGCATTCTTAAAGGAGGTTGGTTTTGCCACAGGAGGCACTGCTGGACCTTGGCGGCGTCGATACACCTGCAAAGGATGAGTAGCATCTGTAGGATGAATAGAAGTGTCATGGTAATCAACAACTGGAGATTCAACATTGGATGGGAGAGGAATAGACTCCTCCACAGAGATGGACTCAAAGAAGGTAACATTTGTTGACATAAAATAACGAGCAGAAGGAAAATAAAAACACCTATAACCCTTTTGAGTTCTCGAATATCCAACAAATATAAATTTGATGGACCTTGGGGACAATTTATCAAGTCCAAGAAAGAGATTCTGGACAAAGACAACATACCTAAAAACCCGTGGGATTAAAGAAAACAAAGTGGCATCCGATTGGAGACGTCGTAAAAGGATTTCACCTCCTAAAGGTGTAGAGGACATCATATTTATGAGGTAGGTAGCAGTAAGAATAGCATTAGACCATAAGTGCTTAAGAACTTTCATGTGAAGTATAATAGTGCGAGTGATGTCAAGAATATGCCTGTGCTTGCGCTCTGCCACCTTATTTTACTAAGAGGTGTAAGAACAAATAGTCTGATGAATGATTCCTAAGGATGCACAATAAGACTCGACCTTTGTTTAACAAATTCAAGAGTATTGTCAGTACGCAAACATATTAAAATAACACTAAATTGCTTTTTTATTTTAGAAATAAAAATCTTGAGTACATCAAAAGAGTGACCACGATCTTTCAATAAATAAACCCAAGGCACTCTAAAAAAATCATCAATGAATACAATGTAGTATCGATATCCATACATGGACGAAACTCTGGCAAGACCTTAGATGTCATAATGCACTAAATCAAATAAACTAGAACTAAACGTAAGACGCAAATGCCTAAAAGTAGCATGATGATGCTTATCTAACTGATATGACTCACACTGAAAAGAAGAAACTGATACTCAAAGTAAGGCTTGTTGCAACTTTTGTGAGATGGATGACCTAACCGGTAATGTTAAAATGAAGCAGGCTCAAAAGTAGACGCGACAGATGCTAATTCTCGAGATATATCGTTACTAAACAGTAAGTATACACCATTCCTCTTTCACGGTCCAAACTAATCCTCTTTTTCATCCGTAAATCTTGAAAAGTATAGTGAAAGGGAAAGAATGTCACATAACAAAGCAATTGTTTTGTAATAACACTGATAGAAAGGAGATTTATTGGAAAATCAGGTACATATAAAACTTTTTCAAGAGAAAGCTGAGAAGAGGTCTGCACAACTCCTTCTTCGGAAACGGAACAAGACTGACTATCAGCGATAGCCACAGAACAAATATCAGAAAGCTATGACAAATGAATAAACAAATTTTTTGTACCTGACATGTGAAAGGAGGCACCAGAATCAATAATCCAGGTGGAATTCCTGTATGTCAAGAGAACAATGGTACCTAAGGAAGAAAGATGAGAGGCAGTGCGGCGAAGTCAGTGACCTTTAGTTGTAAGAGCCACTCATAATTAGCCTACAAAATAGTGATTGTTTGCTCATCACTGGTGGAGGTAGCTGGCGTAGACTCTGTAGTGACATGTGTGATAGAAGACCTACTAATCAAGTCCTAGCATTCCTCAACGCAATGACCCCTCTGATCACAGTGAGTACAGTAAGGGTCTGTACGGCCACGACCACTCCCTCGTGAGCCATTACGTCCTTGACCACGCGTAGAAGCCATAGCTGACTGATCAGGAATTGTAGAAGGCATAGCTGTGGAAATACGCAGAATACGGACAAAGGTCGTCTGTAGGTCAAGTACACTGTCAATACCAAGAATCTGTCTACGAATCTGGAAGCTAAGATCAGGAGACAAGCTAAAGAGATAGATTGTCATGGTCAATTCTTCACGATACTGTCTCATCTGATTCATATCTGCTGTCAAGGGTTGGTACACCTCAAGCTCATCAAGTAGGGAACGTAACAGTGTAAAGTGTTCTGGAATTGACCGTTCCCCTTAATGTAGAGTAAGCAACTGCTCATACACGTCGAACGCCTTGGAAATATTCTTCTCGTGACCATGGGTAAGGCGAAGTGTATCCCAAATCTTCTTATCAGACCTCAACATCATCACTCCGTGAGCTATAGATGGTTCCATACTGTTGATCATCTAAGAAACAATAGTAGTATCATCTGCGAACCAATCATTATAGGTGGCATCTTTACTATCAAGAGGAGACTTTGTGAGATGACTAATTTTACGATGAGCAATGATAAAGGTCTCAAAACTCTATGCCTACAAGAGATAATTCTTCCCATTTAATTTTTCTGATGTTCCACTTAGGTTTTTCACCAAAGACTCACGTGTAACCATAATAATAGGAGGATATACTGTTTGATTTTGTGTACTGGTGCAAGAAATCACTAATTTGATGTAGAAAAAACCAAATAACACTGCCACAAACATTTTTTGGAGACTAAATACACAACCTAGAGGCACAAAAATGTGTGGATTTCATGTATCTATACCCACACAGACAAGAAATAAGACTAGAGAAGGTCTACGACATGACTTGGGCTTCAAATAGTGACAAAATTAGGCTGATTGGTCCTCTAGCGAGATTAAGGTCACTAGAAACCCTATCGACGGTTGCTAGATCGATGGGAGGGACTAGAGAGAGAAGGGGAGACGGTAGGAGGACTGGGGAGAGCCTCTGCTAGCCGGCGATGGCGGGGGAGACCTGGCAGCTTGCGGTTCAGACGACGGCGGCGACGGCGACTCCGACGAGGTGGGTTGGCCGACAGCTGCGAAGGGTGGAGGTGGAGGCTAGGGTTTCCTGTGCTCTGGTACCATGTTGTGGAGAAAGATAAAAAGTGTCTATTTTATTTCTAAAAGAGAAAGTTACATATATAGGGACTATTAGGTATCTAAGAGTAAATGGATATTCATTAACCTAACTAACACATAACTCACACTAACATAGATTAAAGGACAACTCTAATAATTCCTTTGTCCTACATCCTACATTAAATGATTTCTTGGTTATTTTTCCAGCTAAGTAATGTTGATATGGGATTAATTTTACCTTATTAATGTTTAAAGAAAAGATTCAATTTTATCACTTATTCCATTTTTGATTTTCCAAGATGAATTAATCTAACATGCTATAAATCACATTTAGACAATAAACACAAAGAATAATCAGAAATGCTATCTACATTATTTATTTAATTGTTTATTATTGAAATGCAAAATAAATCATGTTTTGGGGCATATATCCCATGATAAGAACTTTCTTATCTTTTTCAATAGACACACGTTTATTGTAAAAGCGGACTTCCAAGCTATTTTTCATGAGTGTAGGGACAAAAATTAAATTACATCTTATATCAGGTGCATAAAAAATATCTTTCAAGATCATAATACTGTCTACTAAATCTAAGCAGTAGAAGTCAACACTTTCTACATTTAGATATGTGTTGTTTCTCATGTAGATGTGTTACTCACCAGATTGTAATTCTTTGAACGATTCTAATCCTTTCATTGTCTTTATAACATGATGAGCAGCACTAGAATTTATCCATTAATTATTTAAACTTGGTGCAACAATGTTATTGCATTCAACTACGTTAATAAATATTCTATTGTTTGTTTTCTGTTTAGATGATTTTTCTTTGTTTCCATCCTTATTTAGATAATTTGCTCTAAAATGGTCAAATTGACTACACAAATGGCAAGAACCCATGACTTCTTTGACTATGATTGGTTGGATGTGAACTGTATTCTATTCGATCTAATCCTTTAATTATGGTCTTTGTCATTTTTGGGCTTCCGATACACAATAATTTCTTAATCGATATTCAACTCTTACTTCTAACGTTTAGTCATAATTTATTATTTAGTTTTCAATCTCATTGGCAATTCTAAGAGTTGAAGAGATGAGGATGATTTTATCACTATGGTCACCATATCAAAACTGTTTGGTAAACTATTAAGTATAGTTATCACTTGTAGTTTATTTCGAATAGGAGTTTTGTAATGAATAAAAATATTTAGACATAATGATCATGTTATTGACGTGTTCTACGAGACTCTGTTTCTCTTACATTTTGCAGGAGTTATACCTAAAAAAGAAGTTGAGTATTGATTTCTATGGTTTTATCATATTTCTCATTCAAGGTATTCTACAGTCTCTATTTAGTATCGTAAGTCTCAAAGAATTTTATGAACTTAACTTCCATAAACATAATCATGAGGTTTCTTGTTCTTTTGTCATCGATCCACTATTTCTCTTATTTCTTGACTTCTACTTTGGAAGCATTACTGTCAATTTCCAAGGGTCGGTTTTAATGGCTTATTCTAGATTATCATAAATCAAGGCATATTTGATTTTTTAGTGTCACATCTCATAATTGATCTCATTTAGTTTCTCGATTTTTGCCAACTCGATGGTAATTAACTTGCTAGTAGTCATGTGAGTAGATCTAGAAAATATAATTATGTGATTTTAAAAATTTATCTAACAATTTTGAACAATATTTGACTAAATCAACTAAATCAATGTGAAAATGTATGAAAATGCAAAATTATGCACAACTAAGATGCTTTATCCAATTTAGCAATAAGAATAAAATTAACATAAAACAGAAGTGTATCCTACATGAAATAGTATGCAATAATCAACTAACCATAACAATGAAACTAACACAAAATAGTAATTAACATTAAACTAACATAAAACAGAATAAAACATTTGTATAGACATATGCAATAATCAATAACATGTATTTAGTTTTTTTTTTCTAATGAAGAAAACCAAAGTGAAAAATAAAACCAAACTAGTTAAACAAAATGAAAACAAATCAAACAACACGAGGGGAGGTCCGGGAGGAGGCTGGATGTGGAAGAGGAAGACGAGATCAACAGAAGCTCGTACAAAGAAGAGGAACCAAAGGGAGGAGGAGTCGATCTCAACAGGTGGAAAGAGGATTTGACGCTTGACGAAGGAGGAACTCAACGTGGATAAGCAGATACGAAGGAAGAGGTTGGATCGCGAAAGAGCAGATGTGAAGGAGGAGCTCGGATTGCAAAAACGGGGTGGGGGGGGAGGGGGGGCACAAAATGCATAGTAGGAGGTTGGATCCAGTTGGATTGACAAAAGAAGAGAATACAAGATCCAGAGACAATGTTGGTAGAGGTATGTTTTCCGACTTTGATACCACTTGTTGTTGTAGATTGTACAGTAACTGTGTTGTTGTGGGGGTTTGGGATTATGGACTATTCTAAGATGTCAAAAAGTCTTTTCTAAATAAGAGAGACTTCTATCTATAAAGGAGGTAAAATTTTTCCCATAAGCTTTTATCCTCCAACCGCCTCTTTATTTGAAGTGAGAAATATCCTTCCATTTCCTGAGTTTATTTAGTCTTCATTTGCACCCCATTTCCTAATTGCTTCTGGCTGTGGTTAGTTTTTTTACAATACAATTGACTAGATGTACATATGATACAATAGAGGAAATGGTTTGTGTAGGAGTCTATAGAAAATTTTTCCTGTAGGCATCTCATTTTTTTTATTTTTTCTTTTTTATAAGTGAAATTTAATTATATAATTAATTAATCTATAAGATAATTTATTATGTGTTAAAGTTTCATCCTAATCTGAGTTATACTTACTATTAATTTTTAATCTAAAATTTAACGGTTGAAATTTAACAAAATATGCTGAATTTTAAGACCTTTAGATCAAGGATCAATAGTTGTTTATTTCAAATAACAATTTCACTATGTATTTATGGATATCTAATAAGTATATTTATATGGTTATTTCTTCTTTCTTATGTATTTATGAAAAATAAAAAAGTGTCTACATACTTATTATATGTAGGTACTTACATAAAAAATATCCCTGATACAATAT
>JAMKQA010039902.1:0-23500 GCA_024699735.1 Posidonia australis | reverse complement strand
GAAGGAGGAACTCAAGCAAGAACTTGCTAAAGTGCAGATCTGTTCTCAGATTTCAGCACCAGAGTTTCTCCCAAAGTTGTGTTTCTCTTGCAAAAGAAAGGTTCTTCTCCCACAAAAATGGGTGTCTTCGAATGGCTGCTCTAGGGGCCTTTTTATAGTGGTCTCTAGAGAGGTTACAAAGGGGTCTTGCAAACGAAAAGCTTCGAATATTCGTTGGCACATTCGTTTGCAAGGGTAACAGTCCGGAAGGCGGAAGGTCAGCAGTCGCGGCTGGGCACCAGGTTGGTGAGCCAGTTATGTGCGCCACCTTGGTGCGCCACACCAGCTCACAGATCTCTGATTTGGGGCTCTGGCTAGTGGGTTTGGGGTTCGATTTAAGGGCTGATCACATTCAAAGCAACATGAGGATACTCATCTCTGGGTTACCTCAAAATCGAGGTGTCTACAGTCTTGGCCTGAGAAGGTGAGTTTGGTTGGGTTTTGGTGGCAACTTTCTTTCTTTCTTCCTCTTCCTCTTTCCCTAGTGCATCACGCATTCCCAAAATTTCAGTGATGCATGAGTCCTTGTGGATTGGTGGAGCCCTAAAAGAGGAAGGAAGAGTGATTGAGTGCCCGATGGGAACGTTGGATCATTGGGAGCTTGCTTGGAGTTGGGCTCTTTCTAGTGCAAGGTACACACTCCATAGATTCACTTCGTTTATGCATGATGAATGTGGTGAACGTGACGCTTGTGATGTCTGAGATGCCTTGAATGTGTGAGGAATTTTACCATGATTATTGATGAATTTTAGAGGAATTTTACTATAGTTAATAGATGGGTTTCTTCTCAAGTGGTTACTATTCATGTTTGGATTCAAATGGTGATATCTTGAGTTTGATGTATCGGATATTTGTAATTTTTGTCCCAAATGATAGAGCATCTCAAGAACTTCAGTGTGATATATTTTGTGGAATTTTTTGGTTGTGTATGGTGAGGCTATTTAGTTCCCAACTCCTAGTCCATTTTTCTATGTCACCAATTTCCTTCTATGCTGCACTGTATTACCTAGCATGTGCATCACTGATGCATTTTGCTAACATGCCAGGATGGCCAAACAACACTCACAATTGGTTTTTTAGAGGTTTTAGGTTGGGTTTTTTAGGTGGTTTTTAAATGCATTAAGTGGTGATGATCTGTAAGTTGTTTTTTTCCAATGAAGAATGTATAAAAGGAATGGTTTTGGTTGATCTTTTAAATTGATATAAGATGCCTCTTGATGTTATCTAGATCTAATGACGTTTCTTTGTGAATTAATTTATATAGACTTGGAAGTTAGATATCGATTACTAATGAGCACATTATTGTTATATATTTCATGTCTCATATTTATCTATTATATAAATAATGCTACTCGTGGTGTTTTATGCAAATTTTGTAGGAACGTGCAGACTTAGAAAGAATTTAGAAAAAAAAGGTGGAAAAGAATAAATGTGCTAGAACAGAAGAGATTTTTTACATGGAAAATTCTAGAGCTACGTTAAGAGGTTAAATGCACATTTTCCATGTGTATTAATACTAGAAAAAAGAACAACTAACGAATTGACCAAGTCAGAACTCATCTCGACTAACGTGGATGCCTCCTAAGCACCCAATTCATAACTAGTACCTTTCAAGCCTCTGATTGGGCAATTGGCACCTCCCAAGAACCCGTGGAAGATATTTTTGACCTAGTCTTTGTGTAACAACCTAGGTTTTAGGCAACAATTTAAGCCAAAAATTTAAATTGGAAATTTTTAGGTTGTTGAACACTACAAATGGGACGTTTAATGTTAAATGTCGAATTCCAAGCGTCTTACATCAAAAATAATGTATTTTGGCTTTTGTTGTGTTGAACACTAAGCATGGAACGTTTAATGTTAAATGTCAGATACACAACATTCTACACCTACATGGAATTTTCTGGAATTTAGACTTTGACCGCCTAGTTTCATGCATCTAACGTTGAACGCATGTCTAACAAGCGTACAACGCTCTAAAGTTGCATGCACAACGTCAGCTACCTATACTTATAGGGGGATGGGGGTGCAAGCCTTAAGATGGCTTATCCTCTCCTCCTTCATCGTTCTAGGGATGCAAAAGGGGAGTATTTAGGGGTTTGGGTGCCTAAAGAGAGGGGGGAGAGAGAGAGAGAGAGATGAGAGGACAAGTGAGGTGAGAAGGAGATGGGTTCGTTGGTGGCAATGGTGTTCGTGGTTGAGCTCTGGTGACCTCCGGTCGTTCCTGACATCGAGTGTGGGTTAAAGAAGGATGATCGGAAGAAAGAGAGGAGCTTTGGATCATGGGGAGCACCTTGGAAGAATTGGGTCTCAAACAAGGTACACACCCCTTTAAGTTAAATTTTGCAGTGTATGTGGATTGGTTCTTGAGTGTATATCGTGTGCTTAATGCCCCTCCACCCCTGTTTGATGGTTGTATGGTTTTCGGAGGGGATGTGCATGATTTAGGAAGAGTTTTTAGAGTAGGGGATTTTTCAGTGTGTTAAACGTCGGCTCGAGGACGTCCAACGTTGGATGCCTAGGAAGTGGCATTCAACACCACTACTATACAAATCCTTTGTTTGAGTGATTTAAATTTATTATCGGTAGAGACTATGAATGCATGTTGTAATTTCATATGTCTTAGGGTTATGGGTAATCTCCTAGTGGTTATGAAATGAATGCAAGCTAGGATCCATGGTTTTAGTACATATGTGAATGTCAGGTGGTTAAACGTTGGATTACCAATGTTTAACGTTGGATGCTAGGTTTCCAACGTTCAACACCCTTGGCTATTTTATGCACATAATTATGAAATTTAATTGATAAAGGAGACCTATTAGTTGATAACCTATAATGTTAATAATGATATCAAGCCAGATAATGACCCTGTAATGAAATGAAAAGGGTATTGGACCAGATCTAGGGTGATTCAGTATGAGAGTCTGGGTTAGGATTATTGAAAGCCAAGTTTACAACGTTAAATGTTGAACGTTGCCTATCTAGTGTTCAACACCTAGCAGTATATTTTTGATGTTTTCAAAAGATTAATTAATTGGAAATGCATATAAATGATTAGGAAAAAAATCATTAGAGATAAGTAAAGGATTATCTAAAATAAATTAGCAAGATCCATCCACATGGTGAATAGGACGAAAAACTATATGACTTAGAAGGACTAAGTTCCCCCTTAATGGTTTAGAAAGAATAATAGGGATCAAGATGTGTCTTTAGAACTAGGGTTTAAGTAATCTTGTGTGTATGGTGCACTGGAGAAATACCCAGTAGCCCTGCCTAGTGGTGTTTGTCACCGATTTAGCTGTACTTCCGAGGAATACGAGTCAGTAGGTGTCCTACACCTTGGCACTAGGACATAGAGTTCTGATTGAGTTTTGTGTGGGTGTCTAGTCTTGGAAGCCTAGCAAGACATCGAGACTATTGCTTTGGTTTTAGTGTGGTTGTTTGGGCCTGACAAGAAAGTTGTCAAGGCTTTGTTTTGAACGGTGATTTCCAGTTCCCAGTTTTTATGCAGTTTTGGTTACAGTGTTTTGTGGTATTTATGGAAACAGATTTCAATGATTTCAAAATGAACTATGAAAAGGATTTTGAAGAAAAAAAAGAAATAAGTTTGTTTGCAAAGGTTTAAATGATTTGTCGAGGAAACTATTGGATGGATTTCCTTGTTATTTCTATAATCTTTGAGACGATTTCTAAAATGTTTTAAAAATAAATTTCAAAAGAAAGGGTTTGGAAAAAGATACATGCTTTGTTTGCAAAAGGTTTTGAAAGCATTTTTTTGGAGTTTTCTAGTTGCCAAGGTCGAGAGACCGATGGTGCATGTTGCTAGGACTAGAGAGTATTACAACATCCATGGGTGGTTGAGCACGTTACCTAGGGTGAGACTAGAGACCAAGAGGTTAAGGTAAGTGTTTGTTGGATCCTAGAGATATGAGACTCCTCAATTGTCCTTTACGAGACCAAAGCTAAGGTCCGCTGGTTGAGGGCTGCTTAGACTTAGAGGTATGATACTTTGTTTGTTTTGGGTATCGAAGATCTACGGTACTGATTGTACAAAGAGACACGTGCCAGCAGGTCAAGGGGTATGAGACCTTTGTGTAGTTGGACATGACACCCTGGTTAGTATGGGTGCTGAGGCTAAAACTATTTGATGCTGGCTAGGCTTGGGGTTGTGAGTCCCTAAGTGTCTGGGCACCAAGGGATGTCGTGAGGACACACCCCGTGCATGTTTGTGTGACCTGAGGACCATGGTTGTGTGAGGCCTGTGGGGCTATGGTAGGTGTACTCCTACATAGAGTGATTCACCGCGGTAGTGCAGACATTGTTTGTCGTGCTTTGGTGTACTGCTTATGGCTAGTATTGATTGCTTAGCATCAGGCAACACGACTCAGAGGCTACGAGTCAGGATAGACAAGTTGCTGCTATCCTTGGTAGTGTAGTGGTTTCGGAGACTCTATCTTCAACAGTTGTTTGTGGCCAATGTTTGTTGTGACCTTGTGGTTTTCCCCATAGGTGGCGCTATGGTTCAGGTTTGTGGAGTTCTACTAGTTTTTGAGATGTGATTTGTTGCTTTGACTAAGTAGAGGCTCGGTGCTCGTGTGGCACTCTGTTGTGGTTGTGGACTTGATTTGACAAGAGTAGCCATTTCAAGTAATGAATAAAGTTTTTGAATATCATGCATGTAGTTTGAAAGAAAATAAAATGGTTTTAAAAGACAAAAATGTGATTTGAAAGAATGGTTTTTCAAAAGCATGATTTCAAAGGAATTGTTATTTGTGAGGCAAAAGAGTATTGCTTCGTTGCAATATTACAACATCCAAAAGGGATGCTAGAGTAGTGTGTGCGCACAGGGGTGTATGCTAGGTGACCTTTTCAGTGGTCACTCATGTGTATTTGTTTAATGTTTTTCGCAGGTGTAGGTTAGGATTTAGGACTTTGCTAGTATACTTGGAGCTAAAGTCTGTCGACCACACATCAAGGATTATGGGTAAGTGATTAGTATAGTTTAAGATTAATGTGATTTGGGTTAGAGCTTTAATTTATATTGTTCTTTGTTGAACATAGTTTAAGATTAATGTGATTGATGAAGTGAATTAAAAAAAAGAAAAGAAAATGTAGCTAGATTTTGGGTGTTACAACTCAGGATCATTACACTTTGGTCTTTACGATCTTTAGTTGAAAATATCTTGTATTTGAAAGTAAAATTTAAATTTTGTACTTGGATTTATCTCCGACTAAGAAAGTCCATGTAAGTTTATAAAAGGACCCCTTATGTAGATCTATGGGATCATCTTTCACTTTTAGGCTTAGACTCTTTCTGTCTTATATTTTGGAAAATCTTCAAGTTTCTTTAGTATAATCTTAGTATTTATCAATAAAAGTTTATTTTTTTTCAAGTATATATTTTATTTTATGTCCCTTAATTGAGCTTTTATTTTCTGTCATTTTAATAAGTAGCTAAATCTCTTTTTACATCTAGGGTTCTTGAAGTTAGATCTAGGATATAATTGCAATATTTAAACTCATCTCGTCTTCTATGTTTCATGATTATTGCTTTTTTCTTATTATCTATTTTTGCAATTATATTTCGCTAGATCATTGTTAATCACGTATTCTCATGGTCTATACTTAATGATTATTGTTTAGAAATAAAAAACATTGAATATATCTTTTTATCTTGATATATTATACTAACATGCATCTTAATAGATTATCATAGAATCTTGTTTCTTTATAATTTATTCTCATTGTTGATATGCTAGATCTTAATATTACATAGTAGGTATTTCATCTTCACGCATTATTCTTGTTTAATAATAATACTTGATAATTAGAACTTATTGCAAAAGATGAGATGAATTAGATACTTACATAATCCACTATGATCTAATAGATGGAAACTCTAGATGTGCTTTTTTACTATTGATAGTTTCATTGTGATTCCTTTCTTTTAATTAACTTTAAATATAATCCATTATCATCTCTTTTAATTTTCCAATTTGTATTTCACAATCAAAGTTTTGAAAGTCACGAGTCTTTGTAGGATCGACTCGTATTCACTTACGTACTACATAGTACGCCATGCATTTGTGGTTAATCAAACATACTCATCAAGTTTTTGGCACTGTTGCTAGAGACTTATTGTAATTTTTTTGAATTTGATTGTGATTATTTGGATTAATTTTAATTTAAGTATACATAGTGGTCGTTGTGTCAAGTCTTGCATCAAAAGTTTGTTTTCAGTCGTGTTCACAGTGTGAGATTTTGGTTTTGGATATCTAAGTTTACAGGATATAATACAAGAGTAAAGGAGTACGTAGGAAGAATTTTGAAGCATTTTACAGCTATAAGGATGCTTAGTAGGCGTCGAAACATTGTACGGACCCATATTTTCCGTAGGTATTGTTAATTTTTCTAGGTTGATTTGTTTTGACTTTTTCAATATATATCTACAGTTTTTGATATTATTCTCTGATCATTAATTTAAAATACGTGCAACTTGAACATTAAAGAAAATCCTACATTACATGATTAGAAACCCATACTTTTCTATTTAAGTCATTCATCATATAAGATTGCATGTTTACTAATTTACCAGTGTTTATATTCAGTTAATTTTATTAATTGTTAAAGACTGCTAGAGAATCAAGGGGAGTCTCTTTTTCATTTTTCTGTGCATTAAAGAGCATATAGATTTAGGATTTTACAACTTGTCCATTGCATAATTGATTGTTGTGTTTCATATTAATATATTTTTAAGGCAAAACCCAATCAAGATAAGGTAGGAATTTCATCACCCGTCTTTAACCTACAAATAACCGACCACATATTGCATTGACCTTGAACTTAATTTAAAATCGATTGCACATTGGGCCCTAGGGTTTCGACCTCAATTAGAAAAGGAAGCTTAATAAATGATTAAATTTGGAATTTTCATACCTTTTTGGTATCTAGGCAAGTGGTTTACAATGTTATACCTTAAAAGGGATGTAGTCCTCTAATTAGGTCTGTTGCGAAAGTACGGGGAACCTTCTACATTCCTCCACTTATTTGACCAATTAGGTTAGAAATTTTGGATTTGATAATCTTGAAGGCCAACTTTAAAGTTAGGATTTGTCTAGATTTTTTAGTAAACCTTAGAGTTAAGATTTTTTTTTTGTGTGTGCCTTGTGTGTTTAGATTAGACTCAGCATCTATTCTTCCCTCATCTATCTTTAAATTTAGGTATTTCCTTATCTATCTAAATTTTCATTTAATTTAGGATTCGTCAGTCCATTAAGTCAAGTCAGTCTATGCATGCCAGTTTGGGTCAAAGACCATACACATTGTCTGGCTAGTTTAGAGCCCAACCTACATGACTATTTTAAAATTGATATTGAAGATACAAAGATGGATGAAATAATCAATCAATAATCCCTTTAGGATAGATGCTACCTCATTAAAACAACTCAACCTTTATGCATTAGAATGCCTACACCTAATGGGAATAATTTTGAACTTAAAGCCCACTACATTAGCATATTGTCCAAATTTGGTCGAGAAGGGGATGCTTATCTTTTTGCTAGAGAGTGTGAGGAAGTATGTGTAATGATCAAGTTACAATAGTTACAATTTCCCCATTGATTCAATAAGCACGTGGAATGATTTTATGAAAGTTTTCTTGAAGAAATATTTTCCATATCATATGACTCAACAACTTAGGAAAGAAATTAATGGATTTAAGCAAGTAGATTCTAAACCATTTTGGAAATACCTAGAGAGGTTTAAGGGTATTCCAGCTCAATGCCCACATCATGGGATCGAAAAGTGGAGATTGTATCAAATTGTTTACAAAGGACTAAATTATTCTTCTAGGACATTGTTGAAGTCTATGTGTCAAGGAAACTTCATAGGAAAAAGATGCTTGGTCTTTTTTAGAAGAGATAACTGAGAAAATAGTTCAGTCGGAAACCACTAGTGATAATGTTACACCTTCTAAAAGCAAGCTCGTAGTAGAAACATCTGTTGCTGATCAAGCAAAAATAATTACCTTGGTACGTAGGATTGAAGCCCTTGAGCTTCAAAATATTGTCCTTGTGAGTCATGTTTCTCAATCCAACTTTATTTGTACTAGATGCCAAGCATTTAATAATCTTGTTGAAGAGTATCTATTCATGAGTCCAACAGTTAATGAACTTGAGTAAACCAACGTAGCCTTTCAAAAGCAAAGTCATGATTCATATGCCCCCACCTACAATCTTGAATGGAGGAGCCATTCTGATTTTTCATGAACCCAAGGATCATATCAAATTGGGCCCAATCTAAATCAAGTAGGTCCCAATCAACCTAGACCTTATTGCAATAAGGGTCCACAAGTCAATCCACTTTTTCAACCACGGATAAAAAGTTAAAGTCTTTAGAAAGGAGTCTAGAGACATTTCTTAGGGCCACACATAGTTTCATGAGTTTCATAGGTCAATCTCTCACAACCAATACCTAGGCCAAAGCTCGTCTAGAGATGCAAATGGGTTAGCTAGCAGTTACTATAGGAAAGAGGGAAAAAGAAAAGTTTCCAAGCCAACCTGAGGTAAACCCAAAGGACCAAAATCCAAATCTATCCCAACTGACCCATCATGTTAATATACTTAATGATCTCTAGACAAATACAGTAAACTTAGTCATCTCTTTGAGGTCTGGAAAATATGTTAACAACCATGTTGTCATACCTGATTTGACTTAGAAGGATTCATCATCTAATTCAAGCCCCAATGATTAATTCAACCAAAGCCAGTCTGAAGAGTCCATAATTTCTGAGTCGAGACAACCCATCCAGTCAAAAATACCATTTCCAAATATACTTAGGTCTAAGAAAATGGCTAACATGGATAAGGTTAGACAAATCCTTGAGTAAGCTAGATTCAACATTCTACTTCTAGATGTAATCCTAAAGGTGCCTACGTACACATGATATCTAAAAGACCTATGTACTCAGAAGAAAACAACCCAAGTGCCAAAGAAGGCATTTCTCACTGCCACTATCAGCTCCATCTTGACCAGCCCAATGCCAACGAAGCAAAAGGACCAAGGTTGTCCTACTATTTGTTGTGTTATTGGAAATTCTATTATTGATAATGCACTCCTTGACCTAGGTACAAACATCAACTGTAACATCTATGCCCCATGAATTGACTGCGGAATGGGACTGCGGGATGCAGGCGTTAGAAATCCAGATGTGATGTTGTCTTCAAAATAGAGACCCACTTATGTGTAATCTAGATGAGCTAGATTATGTTTACTTGTGATTAGGAGAGTATTGTTGGTAATCATGGTAAATTTTTGAATGGCTTTCCTGGAATGCTTGTGAAGCTTTGTTGACTCAGCTCTGTAAGGGTTAGGTGAATAGCTTAGTTAGGTACTATAGACGTGGGGATTTGGCGAACATAGTAAGCGGACCTAGTAGGAAAAACTAAAAAGCATGGAGGACCAGCGAATGTTACTGGCATGGATGGTTAGAGCATAGTGAAAATGCAGCAAACTGCAACTGACAAATCATCCGCAATCTCCACCGACATTGTCACCCCACTAGCGGCTTACCAACCAATGCTGCCTCATTTTGCGCCTCTTGGGGTGTTTAAAACCCCGCTGTGTCTTGTGTTGAGGGAGAGAGAGAGAGTGAGAATGGGAGAGAAAAGAGAGCTTGAGGAGAGGGACGACGTTGTTGGAGGATCGTCGCTGGAGGTCTGTGCACCATCGAAGGAACGTCGTTGGAGGTGGAGGCCATTCGTCAATGAAGCCCGTACGTCGTGGGATGTCATCGGAGCTCGTCAAAAGTTTGTTAGAGAGGAGAATATCGTCGGAAACGTCACTATGTATGCGTTCCTCTCTTCTCCTCTTTGATAATCATGCCTAAACCTGGTGGAAAAACATAAAGGAGCATGCCTAGGTTTGATAAATGAGAAGATTAACATGGATGGCATGAATAATTTGAGAATTTCCATGTTGGTGTTGGGTTTGAGTTTTTTTTTTTGAGAATTATCATGTTTAATCATGAATATTTGGGGAATAAATGGGTCGACATGTGAAATCATGCTCTAGGTATGTAAGTATACCATGTTATATGCCATGTATGCCTTGTAGATGTTTTTGTGGATTTTTATAGAGTTTCTCAAATGGGTTTTGAGCCGCCTATGTCTTACTGAGTTTCTCAAAACTGGCTGCAGAATTGGAAGGCGGATCCTTCTAGCGATTTTCCTTAGAGCGACTATGTAACACCTGTAAATTCATTTTGTAATTATTTACATTTTAATGAATTTATTCCTGAACGGGTGTTACTGTTCCGAGGCCTGTTGTGTGGATTTGTGTTTTTGGGCTTGGACCTCGTGGGCTGACTTCTATGGCGTGTCCTTGTGCATGGTTGGCACTATACATTGTGGCATTGTGCTTGTGGGCCAGGGTGTGGGTCCATGTAGGGCCCGCGTTGTGGGGTAGTTGGTGGGAGTATTTTGGTGCGGGGAGTCGTTGGCTCATGCCTTGGAGCTGGCAGTTGGGCTATGTGCGGCGAGGCTGGAGGGTGGCCAGAGACTTGCTGGTGTGTGCATGCTATGGGTTGGTGGGCAGGTGCGTAGCGACTTCATCCCTCGCATATTTATGCATGCATGGGGTGAGTCTTCTCCAACACACCTCCCTCTCTTCTCCTCCTTGACAACTTCTCCTCCCTTATTTTTTGACGGCGACCGAGCGGTGCGGAGCACCAGAGCCCCAACCAAGCCTCCTCCCCTTCCTTTCCTTTCCCCCCTCCACTCCTTCTCCATCTTCTTCTTCACTCCTCCTTCCCGTCTGTTGGTGGGTGCAGGTGAGAAATAGAGAGAGAGCCTGAGAGTGGGGGAACGGGATGCGGTAGCATGCGGCGGCTTGTGGCAGCGTGTGGAGCTCCAGAGTGGTGTCCCTGAGGTCGTATGGTGGCCGTGGTGTGTAGGGTTGCCAGTGTTTGCCAAAGTTGGTTGGAGGGTGGTCGGAGCTCGTTTCAGGTACGTATCTCCAATTTAATGTGTAGAAATCATGTAAAATGGTAGAAATGCCTAGGATGCATGTAATCTAGGCTAAATTTAATGTTTTATAACTTGTGGGAATTTATTGTGGTATTTATGGTAGTTGGTGTGATTTGGGTCATTTTGACCCTTATGCCTTTGTGATTTTATATCTTGATGCATGGTAAATGAATTTCAGTTTTGTTTGTTGGGTTTTGTATTAGACTCAAGGGTTTACATCTTATGTTTTATGTAAGATTTTTGGTGTTTGTTTGGGGGGTCTGATTGGAGGTCTCACTTCGAGTGATTTTTGGGTGCCCTACTATAGGTTGTCTGAATTTTGACAGAAAACTGGTAGCATAGGTCAATTACGCGGGTTTTGCAGTGGCTTTGGCCCCTAGTCCAGGCTCCACGTGGCTCCACATGCGCGGGTTTGTCAGGGAATTTTTAGGGGTTTTTCAGGGATTTTTAGAAATTGTATTTTAATGTACTAGTTTTCTAGATTGGTTTGTATTGTCTCTATAAGATGGGATTTTTAGCCGTCAATGGTGGTCTCTAGGGACACCTAACATGCCATTTTGCCATGATTTTGAAAGAGTTTCTAAAGATATAAAATGGTTTTGGAAAGTGGATTTCAAAGAGATAGTTGGCTTATTTTGGAAAATGGTTTTCTTGGTTTTCTGTGTGTGGGTCGAGACAGTGTGGGAGTATGTCATCAGGACCAGGGAATGTGATGACATTCTCAGGTGATCGGGCGCGACACCTTGGTCGAGGCCAGGGGCCGAGATACCTGAGGCTGAGGGACATCGGGTTCTAGAAGTATGAGACTCCTTGACAGTCGTCTCGAGGCTAGGGTTGTGGTCTGCAGGTTGAGGTATCTTGTGGCATGACGGGGAGGTATGGTACTCCTGTTGTCGCTGTGAGCACTAAGGCTTGGGTGTCGTTGGGTGTGGAGGTATGACACTCCCTCTTGAGCACTGTGTGTGGAAGACGTCGTGAGGAGGCATACCCTGTGGTGGCCAGTGCAAGTGGGACACGTGCCTCGTAACTGGTAGCGTCCTGAGAGACAGGACAACCTTCCCAAGGAGGGGTTGGCTTTGTGAGGGTTCTCCAGGTGGGAGAATTGCAGGACGACATGGCTCCTGCATAGGGTGGCACATCGTGGCAGTACAGACGCCGCTGGTTGCTCTTCGGAGGACTGCTTCTGGCCAAAGTTTGGTTGTCTAGCGCTTGGCTTCTTGACTCACTATATGTGGTTTTGGCCATTGGGGACCTTTGCTTGTGGTTTTAGGCTAGTAGAGCCCCGATTGTGGTTTTAGCCGGTGTGGGTCAGATTTATGAAGTTTTCAGGAAATGGTTTGCAAATGAATTTAAAGGAAAAATTAATTATAGTTTTCTTTTCCGCAGTTTTCTTGGGGTGCGTACTGGGTGACTCCTGTCACTCATGCGTTTTCCTTGTGGTTTTGGTTTGTAGGTGCAGACATGCGGTTGGTTTAGCGTAGTGCATATAGATCGGAGTCTCCTAGCCGCACACACAGGTTCTTGGTAGTTTAATATCTTCTACTTGGCTTTAATTTTCTCCTAATTTAAATTGTTTTAAATTATCGTGGAAAATTCGAGATGTAACAGACTAGGTCACGAGTTTTGGTGGCGAATGTTGCCTACGAAAATGACCAGCGTGTTTTGCCCTTTTAGTGAACTACAGAACGTGTTTTTTTTCAATGATTTTGTTGAGAATAAAGAATATTAAATGCATATGAAATCCATGGAAAATACATGAATAAGGATTGAGATAATAGTGATTTCCTATTATAAGTAAGAAATACATGAAAAGTGATTGTGAGCCAATAAATGGATAAATGAATGTGGAAATGGTCTATAGAACCATAAATGTGAAAATGGTCTAGAGAACCATAAATGTTTTAAAAAGAGTTTTAAAAGGAAGCTGCATATGTTTTGAAAAGATTTGTCGAGATTTGTAGGAGCCACATTTAAGTCGACTGGTCGTACCGACATGGGATAGTGAGACCTTTAAGTAGGTCAGAATGTATCATAAGCAGTGATTGCCGAATTTTGGTCAGAGGAGTGAGCCTCGAGACTATTGTAAAACTGTAGGACCTGGGACATGGTGGACCTAGACTACCTTCAATGTCGACGTTGGTCGGGTCTAGGGTTAGAGTCCTCAAGTACTTGGGCACCAGAGGCATCGTGAGGACACATCTTGTGCTTGTACCAATGAAGGTACGCTACTTTGAGGTTGCGGCAGGGGCGATTGAACTCCTGCACAAGGTGGTTCGCCACGACACTGTAGTGTGGACGCGGATAGAGCCTCATCGTTCGCTTGTGTCTAGGTCAGTCACCTGTAGCTAAGGTGATACAACAGGTTTCATTGAGACTGTGTGTGTGGTGTAGAGCTAGAATCAAAATGTGATTTGGCTTGTGAGCTAGATTCTAGTAGAGTTGAGACTTGTGGGTTTGAACTAGTTTTCCAGCTGTGGTTTTACTGTGATTTGTGATATGAAATAAATTGTGTTTTAGCTAGACTCTAGTTCAGGATTTTGCCTATTGAGAATACATGAAAAGTGGTTTGCAAGATGCATGAATTTTAAAAGAAATGAAAGAAAAGTTTTGAAAAGGCATGGATTATAATGGATTTCTAAAATGTGTTTTCATATGTGGTTTGAGATAGTTTTTGTTGAGATTGAATCTCTTGAAAAGCACCCTAAGTGGTTTTCGAATGAAATTAAGCACTTTAAAAGAAAACGGTAAATATGGTTTGAAAGGATTTGTTCTATAGAAAATTCCTAAATAAATCGCGAAAGAGTTGTTCGGACTTAATATTTCTATAATTAGAATTGTAAAAGCTACTTGTTCCTTCTTATGAATTTTAGTCGTGGGTTTTCTGTGGGTGCTTACTAGGTGACATTAATGTCACGTGTGTTTTATTTGTGCTTTGTTTTCAAGTGTAGTAGTACGGTCTAGTTCTAGTGCAAATTTCAAAGCCATTTAGCCACACACAGGTTCTAGGCAGCTAGTTTTAAATTATTTATTTATTTATTTGTTAATTTTAGTTAACTTTGCTTTAATTAAATGATTGGGTAGTAATGGTACTATTGTATAGGGCATTACATCAACCTAATCTCTTACACTATATAAAAGCAATTAAAATTAGGAGAACTCAAACCTATTTCTATTACAATATAATTAGCAGATAGGTCTATTAAAAAGCATATGGGGATAGTAGAAAATGTTCTTGTGAAGATTAGGCGATTCTTATATCCTATGGATTTTATTATTCTATAAGCTCAACCTGTTTCAAACCGTAAGGATCAAATATCTATCATTTTGGGTTGACCATTTCTGAAAATCTAATGCCCTGATCAATTGTCGAAATGGTATTTCAAAGCTCACATTTGGGAACATGATGACAGAACTTAATGTTTTCATAATAGATAATCAATCCATGCCCTCTCTCGAATATCCTAACATTTTGCATATGGAGCTTAGACCCAAAACTAAGGCTAAGTCCAAGTCTAAGAATTCCAACAAGTATAAAAATGCCCAAGTAGAGTAGCTTACTGAGAAGGTCCATAAGCAAATAGTTAAAGTTGGAAATGAACCTCTTCCTATCCCTCATGAGCCCCCGCTCGAACCATCTTTTTCAACTAATGATGAAACCATTGGTCTCACTATCTACATTCCACCTCATTATTCGGAATTTATCACTAAATCAACTCATACGTCATCGTACATAGACATCCAACTATGGAATCAAAATGCATATAAGGAATATAGAGCCTTTATAGCCTCATTTACAGATGATGATATTTTTGAATTAACTGAGGATGAGTTGAAATGGTTTTTGAATAAAAGGGAAGAAGTTTGAAAGGTTAGGCCTCCACTTAAATCATAAGACTTAAGTTTTTGTCTATCTTGTAAATATGTATATATTTTTTTCCCTCTTAGCAAAAGGAGTACTTTAGCCCTAATCAAGTAATATTGTTCTAATCTTATTTCATTTCATTGATCATATCATTTATTGTATACATTGAAGACTATGTATGATTTAGGTATGGGAGCGAGTCTTCTTTGTGTCTCTTTCATTTTCTTTAGCTAGAGTCTTCTTTGTGTCTTTTCGTTTTCTTATTTCAAAAAAATCACAAAAAAATCCCAAAAAATGTTTTCTTAGGTTATTTGACTTTATTTATTTAAAAAAGAGAGGAAAAAATTGGAACTATCCACATTGGTTTGATCAATTAGGAGTGAATTGGTAATTTTGTGTTTGAAGTTCAAAGGTAAAACTGAGTAATAAGGAACCTTATGATTCAAAGAGTAAAGACAAAATCTAAAAAATAACATCATCTAAAATATTTATAACTTATATGTACCTTATACTGCACTATCACTCTAAACCTTAGCTATAGGAAATAAAGGAAAATATGAAACACCTTAACAATTAACAAGGAAAAAAATAATATCTAATAATCACTGAGTAACTGAGTATCATACCTTAGTAAGTATTGATATTCACGTAAAAAGGTGATTAGAGTATAAAAGAAAGAAAATAAAATTTAATAATCACTGAGTAACTGGGTATCTTGCCTTAGTAAGAATTGATATTCATGTAAAATGGTGATTAGAGGAAAAAAGAAAAAAAAAGAGGTATTGTCTTTAAGGCCTTAGCTATTTGAGCAATTACATCCTTAGGGTTGTCTTCATATCTAGGGACCTAAAACTATCTGATTTGTGATCCATTGACTTAAAGCTTGCTAAATGGGTGCTAAGAATAAAGTCTAAGGAAGTAAGACACAAGTGAATGAAATAAAATTGCTAAAGTGGTCAGATTGAACATTAAAACTCATGCTAAAGTCTATTTCACAAACACACGGTACATATGAGTACTTTTTAAGAAGATGATGTGAAAAATAAGATGAAGTCTCAATGATGACAAGATGAAGGTTCTCAATAAAAGTTAAACTGGAGGATTAAGACATTAGAAAAATTTAGATCTTTTTAGTTGAGTAGGTTAATATGGATACTTTGGATTTTTCCTTTTTTTATTTTTATTACTTTCTTTATTTCTTGTTCTCTTTTCTCTTAGATTTTGTAGGTAGATCCGCTACAAACTCACGAGACATCACTCATTTACTAAGGTAACATAAGGGTTTAGAGGCTTGTTACACATGCTAAGTGTATTTGCGATTCTTGTGAAAGTGAGTTAGGATTTTCTTATTTTTCTTATGTTAGAGTCAATTTTGCTCAAGGACTAGTAAAAAATAGGTATGAGGGTATTTGATGAGTATATTATTGTTACATATTTCATGTCTCATATTTATTTATTTTGTATATAAATAATGCTACTCGAGGTGTTTTGTGCAAATATTGCAAGAACTTGGAGACTTATAAAGAATTTAGAAAAAGAGAAAAAAAAGAATAAATATGCTAGAAAAGAAGAGATTTTTTGCATAGAAAATTCTAAAGCTATGTCAAGAGGTTAAATGCACATTTTTCGCATGCATTAATACTTGGAAAAGGATCAACTAATGAATTAACCAAGTCAGAGCTTACCTCGGTTGACGTAATTGCCTCTCACATGCCCAATTGCGCAATTGACGCTTCTCAAGCGCCCGTGGAAGATATTTTTGACACAATCTTTGGTCTTTACGATTTTAAGTTGGAAATATCTTGTATTGGAAAGTAAAATTTAAATAACGACCCAGACTTTGGTGGTATTTTAACTAATTTTTCTGGTAGTAGTTTTAGGTCAACCGTAGGTTGCATGCATGGGTTGCCAACACAAATTGGTTGCATGGAAAATTCAGTATTCAGAACTTAGAACTTAAGTTGCATTTTTGCAGATTTGACGTTACGATCAAACTCCAGACATCGTATCCTGGTGTCCTGAGTCTAAGATATTGTGTGGACTCTCGTGGAGACCCTGACATTTTGTTTCGGAGTTGTGGTAGTTTGTTGGTGTGTCCAGGTGGCTGTTTTCCTCTAGCATGAGCCACTTGAGCTGTAAGTGGTAGTGCGGTCATGGTTTTGTGCTCGCAACTAGTTTGCATGAGGTGATGACCTGGAGAATGCCTATCATGTGCTCTCGAAGTCGACGTGTGGGTTCATTCTGTGTTGTACCCTCAGTAGGGTGTCTACACCTACAACCATAGACACGTGCTCAGGTTCCCCTTCGACTCGCAGTTGTCAAGGGGTGGCTCATTCTTGTCTCAGATTGGAAGCACAACGAAGAGGGGGCGAGTGTGTGGAGCCAGACTAAAGGGCCTCGTTTTCTTTTTCCTTCTTTCCTTCCTTCCTTCCTTCCTTCTCTCTTATCCTTTTCTTCTTCTTTCTTCTCCTTCTCTTTATATGTATGTAATGAGAAAAAGAGGGGGGAAGACACATAGAGAGAAAGCGAGAGACAAGGAGATGGGGGGAGTGGTCGAGAGAGGGAGGAGGAGACAAGCCACCGCATATGCTTTCCCGGGTTTTTAATGCATCTCTATGAATTAAGATAAAGACAGGGGATAATTTGGAAAAGATCAGGAACTTGTCACATTGAGTGATGACAAGTCTAGTTGCCACAATGAGAGGCAACAAGACTAGTTGCCACTATTAGAGGCAACAAGACTAGTTGCCAAGTTGATAGGCTACGAGTCTCGTCGCTGCATGTCGAGACAATGAGAATCCTGGACTTCTCTATCTAGATAATTTGTCATCCTGGGCTTTAATATATTATGTGGGATATTTACAAATGTTATTATGATCTTCCCATGATTATTATAATTTCTATAATTTTCTAATATTTAAATATCTTTGTATATCATATAAATCATCATAAATTCCAAATAATTCTTGAAAATACAAGAAATTTGGATGACTTGATAATTAAGATTACTTATCTTTATTTTTGCCAAAAATGAGATTTTATGATAAGTTATCACATTTTATTATTATAACTTATATTTAATTCATGATAATGCTAAAAAATAAAGATAAAATCCAAAATGTCCAAATGATTGCCAATCTATTTTAAATCACTTACATCATTGATTTTAATTGAGTTTTCTCGTAATTATCAAAGGTTTGATTTTCGTATCCAATTTACTAAACATTTTAAGTGGACTTTGAATTTGGAAATTAATTTAAAATATCTTTCAATTACTAGCATGATTTTTCAAGATTAATTTGGTCAATATTTGATAATAAATTTGTAATGGATATTTTGAAATCTTAATTTTCAAAATTATGCCTTTTCAGTAGCTCGTTGCCACATGTACAAGCAACTAGCTGACATGGCAAATTTCCTTGTCTTTTGGGCAGTGATTCACCACATGTAGCAAAATTGGAATCTTTAGAATTGTTGCCACTAATAGCGGTGATTGAAAGAATCTGTCACCTCTCATATAGGCGACGAGCACATATCTCGATTTTTTGTCATTTTAAGAGCTCTAGAACCTAATCATTGATCTCCCACTCATTATTGATGAGATCTGTAGCCCCAAACTCTATAAATAGACCCCCTAGGTCTTCAACCCAATAAAAGGCACATTAAAATCTTACGAAGCCACCTTTATGTCCTAGAAAAGAGAAAGAGAGAGCCATATCCCTTCCTCTATGTCCATGCCCCTAAAAGCTCAAATCCAAGAGATCCAACCTCTTTAAAAGTCATAGCACGTCTCTAGAGCTTCGTTCGACCGGCCTCTAGTTCCTTCATTCACTTCCTACATATGAGCGAGAAGGAGATAACTTGAAGGTTTTCTATGGCATTGGAGTTAATTTGACGTAAATCGTTATGTTTTCTTGGTGTGTTTCATCTTTCTCTTCTTTCTTTTGCCCCTTTTCCCTCTCCGACGAGATTTATTGTTGGTTTGTGTGATTCTACATATTCTCCACATGTTTTTCAAACCATATATCACTTTACAATCCATATTTTCAATCCGAGTACATATTCCTCTTCTAAACTATAATTAACTGGAGTAACTGGAGGTATAATTTGTATGACCTTTCCTACCTTCTTGCAAAGATGAGAGACATGAAACATAGGATGTATCTTTGAACCCATAGGAAGCTACAATTCATATGTTACCTATCCCACATTCTTTAAAATTTGGATTAATGGACCATGGAAGCGAGCACCTAATTTATGGTTGGATCGCATGAGCACAGTGCCTTGATTATATGGTTGTAATTATAGGAACACCCAATCCCCAACCATATAGTCCGCTTCTATTTCATTCGCTATGGTCTAGTGATGTAGTAGAGCCAAAATTTCTTCTCTAGAATGCAATGACAGTAGCTAGTCTGGTTGTATCGACAACATAAGAAAGTAATGTTGGAGGTGGTTTTCCATACAATACTTCAAATGGAGTTATGCCAACGGAGGCATGAGTGCATGTATTATACCAGAATCTAGCCAGGGAAACTACCCAATCCTTGGGTTTCATGAACGCAAAGCATCTCAAATAAGTTTCTAGCACCTTGTTGACAATCTCTTTTTGACCATCACTTTGGGGAAGATATGTTGAACTCATGCATAAATTAGTGCCTTGGGTCTTAATCAATTCCTGCCAGAATGTACAAGCAAACACGGTGTTACAAACACAAACCATGATCTGAGGAATACCATGCAATCTCACCACTACAACAACAAAAAAGTGAGTGATATCTTTTGCAGTATAACGATGGATAATTGGCGTAAAAAGGGCATATTTAGTGAAATGATCAATCACCATGAGGGTTGAGGTACCGTCTGTACTTGAAGGTATTGTTGTAGTGGACCCAAGGGTATGAGTGTAATGCCCCGAACCTGGGCACGTTACCTAAATCATAGTATCACAAACAAAATTACACTAATTACAGTAAAATTAAATAACTGTAATTAAGGCTCATCTCCAGGAAACAATGTGTGGCTAGATGCTCCGACTTTGGCACCGGAACTCGACTGCACTCAATCTGCACCTGAAAACCAAACAAGCACGCGTGAGTGACATCTAAGTCACCTAGTACGTGCCCCAAACATACAAACAACGAAAGCCAGCGAAAAGCCAAAAACACAACTTTCAATTTATAAAACTTAGTTTTCTTTGAAAATCCCATTTAAAACATCCTTGTCTGTTCTTTTGAAATCAATTGGAAATCTGTTCCCAGGGTCGCATTCTTTTCAAAACTCACTTTTCCTGTTTCTTTTAAAATTGTTGGAAATCATTTCCAAAATCATGTTCCTTTTCAAAACACATCTTTACTTTCATTTTACCCTTTTCAAAATCTTTCTCATACCCTGAGAAATCCACATTCCCGACCTGATCCAGCCTAAAACACAATGCCTCTCGGGCTCAAAACCAAAATCATAAATACTGGCTGGTAACTGGTTTAAACAAAGTCGTTATTTTATTCCAGGATTCTAGGACCATCCATAAGTCCTATCCCAGCCAAACCACATTTCTTTTTATTTCTCAAAATCACATTCTTTTCTTGTTCAATTCCACTTTTCTTTACTTAACATTTTAGGTGGATTTTAAATTTGGAAATTAATTTAAAATATCTTTCAATTACGAGTATGATTTTTAAGAATTAATTTGGTCAATAATTGATAATAGATATTTTGAGATCTTAATTTTCAAAATTATGCCATTTTACTAGCTCGTTGCCACATGTACAAGCGATTAGCTGACGTGGAGGATTTCCTTGCCTTTTGGGATGTGATTCACTACATGTTGTAAAATTGGAATCTTCAGACTAGTCACCATTAATAGCTGTGACAGAAAGATTCTATCGCGTCTCATATAGGCGACGAGCACATATCTCGATTTTCTACCACTTTAAGAGCTCTAGAACCTAACCATTGATCTCCCACTCATCATTGAAGAGATCTGGAGTCCCCAAACTCTATAAATAGACCCCCAAGGTCTTCAACCCAAGAGGTGGCACATTAAAATCTTAAGGAGCCACCTTTTATGCCCTAGAAAAGAGAAAGAGAAAGAGAGAGCCATAGCCCTTCTTCTATGTCCATGCCCCTAGAAGCTCAAATCCTAGAGGTCTAGCCTCTTTAAAGCCATAGTGTGTCTCCGAAGCTCCATCCGACCGGCCTCCACCTCCATCATCCACATCAAAGCGCACGATGGTGAAAGGGTGCATTTTTCTTATTGCATTTTCATTAAAATAAATCCATTGCATGACATAGTATAGCCTACGGCATGTGCATGCAGGGACAACCCCTGGTTAGTATTAGATTTGTTTGTTTATATTATTTGCTATTTCATTTTATTTCACTTACTGCACTTAAAACTAATCTAGGTCTATTTTTCATTTGTTTTGAAGGAAAGGATATTACAAAGCATGAGGAAGCCACGGGGCGACATCCTGCCACCGACCTAGTGAACCAAGAACTTGCACAACCACAACTCCACCCACTCCCAAAGGTACCCTGTCAACTGACGAAAGTGAATCGTCAAGTGACGATCACAATGGGTTATTAAAGTGAGTTGATACCTCGACAACTCTACAACACCCCAAAAATTCCATCCATAAAAAACTAGTGATCGCGGTGGGACCGGTTTAAGCCAACCCACCGTGCCTTGTAAGTCATTCCTCCCGTTCCTTTCTTTTATTCTTTTTATTTTTATTTTATACTAGGTGCAGTTTTCGGTCTAGAATCCGTGCACTGGGCATTTCACAGTGCCCAGGTGTTTATCCAGTGTTTTTATTCGCAAATATTCCTCTTGAGTTTCACACTGCCATTCATCATGGCATTGATACTCATCACACTCTAAGGCGGTGACATATCTTGGTACCACTTTTACTAGCGACGTTAAATATTCAAGGTTTTGTCATTGTAGATCTCAATTTTGTTTTCATCTCATTACGCTGCTTTTTCTAGATCTACAGTATTCAGTAAATAAAATCAAATAATATCCTGTCCACTTGTCTTTTTACATTTTTAACGGATTTTAGGTTTGTTTTTTGTCCACCAATAGGGTGGAAACTACTTCCTTTACAATTATATTAATGTTCTTTGGGGAATCTCTTTCTAGTTAGAATAATCAGATTTAGTGAACCAGGCCAGTGCAAGCTGCTCTCCCATATTTCGTCTGATTATGATTTCTAGTTCAAGAACTCAATGTGTTCTAGGGGAATGTTTCTAACTCTACCTTTCTCCCAGAGTCAGTAACATACCCAAGTAGATAATTGATATCTTAATGTTTCCTATGCCTGTGCCTGAGGAACGGTCATGCCCATTAATCATCAACGCGCACACTAACGAAGTCCCAATTTCTCAAAATGCCAAGGCTTAGTGATAAGGGACTACTCTCTCACCTTGGATAATATAAACTTGCAATGCCAAATGCATAAGAGGGTGGGTTGTGACTGCACTCGTCGTCATCATCCATAAAAAAATCCAAAAAATTAGAAAAATCCAAAAAAATCAGAAAACCATGAAAAACAAAAAATATAATAAGTAGTGCCATCCACCATACCTACAAGCGAAAACATAGTAAGTAAGGAAACTAAAATTGGTCTGGTTGGTGATGCAACTATTAATACACTAAGTTTTGGAGTTATACGTCCTACTCAAGCGTGCCTTCAAGGCTTGGGTGCATTTTACCCCACATAGAGCATGCATGGATGACTCACTATCAGTGTTTACTAAGCTTCAGTTTTCCAACCCCAGCTGAGGCTAAGACTAATTCCCTCCACCTAATCTTAAGTATAGGGGAGTAAAAGAAAGCACTACAGTATCTTTCTAAGGAAACATAGCCAACCGGTTTAGGGTAGAGAAAGATACTCCCCTTTTGATTACTAACGCATTTATTAAGTGTGCAGGTTTCATCCCCCACCATGTGTTAGTATATCAAGCCCCACTGTGGCATTGCATCAAGCCCCACCGTGGTGGTATATAAAGTTCCACCAAGGATAGACTCCCACCTTTGGAGTCCTGATCGTGTACGAATACACACTACTCCGACAAAGAGGCAATCCCTGGTTTGGCAAAGAAAGGGTTCACCCCCTCACCTAGTCCTTTATTCATAGAACTCCTTTACTTACTGTGACCATGCCGACCCGAGGAGGTCTTGACGTGGGACTGCACCATAGGGAAGGAAATCACAGCCATGCCAAGATGGCGAAGGCGCAAGGAAAGATAAAAGAAAAAGAAAAAAGGCGTCGCCACCTAGTCTTTTAAGGGAAAGACGAGGAAAACCACAAAAAAGACGAATGCCTAAGGTGGAGATGTGAAGGCTGGATGTCTGCTAACCAAAAGATGGGTAAGGATTCCTATTACGCATGAGGAAGGTGTTAGGCACCCTCGTACGCCCGACAAACTCGGTCTTTCTAGTCCAATTGCTTGCTAAAGGCTAGATGAATGTTTGTTAAACCTGAATCATGCTCTAATCATGCTAATATGTATGCCATGACAAGACTGGATGGATGTGCAAGACAGTGTGAGAAAACTGCAAAGAAATCCACAT
>JAMKQA010039901.1:0-19186 GCA_024699735.1 Posidonia australis | reverse complement strand
TTAAGGTTTTTGGTTGCAAATGTTTCATTCTTAATACTAAAGATAATTTGGATAAATTTGACTCCAAATCTGATGAAGGTATCCTTGTAGGATATTCTGCAAGAAGCAAGACATATAGAATTTATAATAAAAGAACATTAACTATAGAAGAATCTATGTATGTAGATTTTGATGAAAATCCAACTAAAGTAATCAACGAAGATGATGAACTCGAAATCTATAACAATAATGAAAATAACCAAAAGATAGAAGAATCCAAAGATAATCCTAAATCATGGCAATACATGTCAAGTCATCCTAAAGAACTCATCATTGGTGAAGTCTCCAAGGGAATCATAACTAGATCTAAACATGAAAATGAATGTGGCACATATGCTTTCGTTTCATCAATAGAGCCCAAGAATGTTGATGAGGCTTGTGTTGATGAATATTGGGTAAATGCTTTACATGATGAGTTAAATCAGTTTGAAAGAAATAATGTATGGAAGTTAGTTCCAAAATCCGAAAATCAACAAGTTATTGGGACAAAATGGATATTTAGAAACAAGTTAAATGAATCCGGAAATGTGATTAGAAATAAGGCTAGACTTGTAGCTCAAGACTATAATCAGGAGAAAGGGATTGACTTTGACGAAACCTATGCTCCTGTAGCTAGATTAGAGTCCATTAGGATGTTGTTGGCATATGCTAGTCACCTAGGATTTAAACTTTTCCAAATGGACGTAAAGAGTGCTTTTTTGAACAGAGATATTGAAGAAGAAGTTTATGTTAAACAACCCCTTGGTTTTGAAGATGAATCATATCCAAATCATGTCTTTAAATTGAACAAAGCTTTATATGGACTAAAGCCAGCACCTAGGGCTTGGAATAAAAGATTGAAGAATTTCTTAATTGATTAAAAATTTAGTATTTGTACTATTGACCCTACCTTGTTCATCAAGACTTTTAATAATGATATCTTAATTCTTCAAGTATATGTAGATGATATTATTTTTGGATCAACTATTGAAGATTTATGTCAAGAATTCTCAATCATTATGCAAAAAGAGTTTGAAATGAGTATGACGGGTGAATTAACCTTCTTTCTAGGGCTACAAATAAAACAAAACCAAAATGGAATATTTATCAATCAAGAAAAATACACTAGGGAATTATTAAAGAAATTTAGTATGGATCGTAGCAAAATAGCTAGGACGCCTATAAGCACCTCTACTAAGTTAGAAAAGGATGAGAATGGACAAAAAATAGATCAAAAATCATATTGGAGGATGATTGGATCTCTCTTGTATTTGACAGCTAGTAGACCGGATATAATTTTTAGTGTATGCTTGTGTGCAAGATTTCAAGCATCACTTATGGAATCTCACTTAAAAGCTATTAAAAGAATTTTTAGATATCTTCAAGGATCAATTGACTTTGGATTATATTATCCTAGAAACACTAGCTTGGATCTAATAGGATATAGTGATGCTGATTATGCTGGATGTAGAACTGATAGAAAAAGTATTAGTGAAACTTGCCAATTCTTAGGACACTCCTTAGCCTCTTGGTTTAATAAGAAACAAAATAGTGTTGCTCTATCAACAACGGAGGCGGAATATATTGCTGCCAGATGTTGTTGTGCCCAAATTTTATGGATAAAACAAACTCTAAGAGACTTTAATATAACCATGTCAACAACTCCAATTTTTTGTGACAATACAAGTGCAATTAACCTATCTAAAAATCCAGTACATCACTCTAGAACCAAACACATTGAAGTAAGACATCATTTCTTAAGGGATAATGTTCTCAAAAATCATATAAAATTAGAATTTATTCCAACTAAGGAACAAGTTGCAGATATTTTTACTAAACCTCTTGATGAACAACAATTAATTAAAATTAGAAGAGACTTAGGTATTTGTAAATTATCAGATATAACATAAATATTGGGATAATAATTTATTTTCGATACACCGAATATATTCAGTATACCAAAATTCTCTACTTTGGTCTACCGATTTATATCGAAACACCGAAATTCTCTGTATCGGTCTACTGATTTATATCGGAACACCGAAACTCTCTGTGGCATATTTAATGATCTTCCAATTTTGTCATGGTCGACCGAAACTTACTGTTTCGGTACACCGAAACATTTCGGTCTACAGATATTATGTCAGATTTTTCAGAAACATGGTTTTTTGATACACCGTTTATCATCGGTCTACTAAATCCCCTGTGCCAATCACATTAAATATCCTTTTTCGGCATACAGATTTTATTTCGGTATATCGAATTACGCGTACCAAACATTAAAACCCTAGTTCTTATTTCATTTTTCTCACACACGCTCCACTCCTCTTCTCTCCGACGACTATCAAAGACTCCTCCAACTTCCTCTCGCGTCCGATCAAGCCCTATCTCTCTCCTTCTTCCACCATCACTCAACTCGTCTCCCATGCTCAACGCCATGGCCCCAAAGAAGCAACTCGCGAATCATCCGAAGCGGAAGCAAGCCGAGCCTCCCAACTCTCCTCCACGACCCAGTGAGCACTCTTTTCATTTTGCTAATGAAGAGGCTCAACAAGCACATCAAGAACGATTTGCAAACCGAGAAGTCTTGACCAGGAGAAGGGTAATCTTCCCAGAACTTGGAGCCATTGAGGCCCTATTTACTTTTCAAATGCTGGCTCCATTTTTAGAATCCATAGGCGATAGATTCTATTACCCCAACTTATATCCGATTTTATGCCAATATGACCATTTCCCATGACCTCATACAATCCTACTTGGTTGGCATAGATATAACTTTTGATGATATCCTTATTGGCCAATTACTCAAAATTCCTTCATCTGGTGTAGATATCACTTTATCCATTTATGAACTTAATTGGTCTTATTTGGATATCATTAAGGCCATTTCCCAAAACCCTAGGAGCACTTTCAAACCAAACAAGATCAATCAACTCACCAAACAATCTAGAATAATTGCCTACATTATCGCGGCAAATATTGTCCAAAAGAAAGGTCATTTTGATGAACTTAGTGAACTCACGTGTAAAGTCATCTATGCCATTACTAAGAAAATCCAAGTTAATTGGGCTCGAGTCATCGTTCATTGCATGACTCATGTTAAAACTAAGTTATTTTTTGGCTCTCTCCTTACCTATCTTTTTGAGTATTTTGATGTTTCCGTTGACAATGAACCAAGGATGGTTGTCAAGACTAAACCCTTAGGAATGTCAGCCATAGACAAAATGGAACAAGCAATTGATAGGTCACGGGCGTCCAAAAGTGTTCATCCATCCACCTCTAGTGCTCCTCATGTTGAAAAAGACTTTGAAAGCTCTGAAGATGAAGAGGATTCCATCGCCAAGAAGATTGACATGTTACTGCAACAAATCAATGACATTAAGATTCG
The DNA here is from genome assembly GCA_024699735.1 of Posidonia australis. Lineage (NCBI taxonomy): Eukaryota > Viridiplantae > Streptophyta > Magnoliopsida > Alismatales > Posidoniaceae > Posidonia > Posidonia australis. The sequence goes on along the minus strand of JAMKQA010039901.1, from coordinate 15,780 downwards.
ACAACAACAACAGCATGAAGAAAATCAAGCTAAAATGGATCTCATCCTCGAAAGGCTTGAAGAAAGCACAAAAATCACTCACATCAAGTTAGAAGCCTACCAGGAGTAACTTGAAGAGTATCATGCCGATATGCAAGAATACATTCATAGGAATTCGCCTCCTGAGTCTTGAGTGATTGTGAGAGATGTTCTTGTGATATGTATCACCCTTGATACATGATTTTTGATGGATATTTTCAATTAATAGATTTTTGAAAGATGCTTAGTGTTTAATTCATCTTGTTCCCTAGTTTGGTGCTTCATTTCTCACGTTGGATGTTCATATATAAGTTTAGGTTCTTTTGATTATGACAAAAAGGGAGAGAAAATATATACATTTTTGATACATTTTTATGCGGGGTTTCATATTTACTTAAGAACCATCTAGTCATAACATATAAAATCCATAATATATGATATATTTTAATTTTATGCTTGATTTCATATTCACTTAAGATATATCCAGCTATAACACATAAAAATACATAATATATGGCATACTTTAAATTTATTCTTGGTTTCATATACACCATTCAAAGAATATCTAGAAATAAACTCCTTTATACATGCTTATTGATAGGGGGAGTATTTGTTTTGTCATCATCAAAAAGGCGGAGATTGTTGAGAAACTTACATTAATTTTGATGATAACAATATAGTTGTATTAATAAGCACAGGTGACTATCACAAAGGCTGAATGAAGAAAGTAAAAGGGGTGATATGTAAATCTGGTAAAATTATGTATTTGCACTCATGAGATGTAAACACGGAATATCGACTTATAACGGTAGACCATTCGAAAAAAGGTTTGTAAATTCTAAAGTAAAATATAATATGAAAAACGGCACACCGGAAGTTTTTTGGAATACCGAATCAGGTGAAATCAAAACATCACACAACACACCGAATTACAAAAACAAAAAATGAAGAAAGCAAGAACGGCACACTGGACTTTTTTGAAATACCGAATTAGGTGAAATCGGAACATCACACGGTACACTGGATTTCAAGAAACAAAGGATGAAGAAGACAAAAACGGCACACCGGAATTTTTCGGAATTCTGATTTTCCTGACCGTTGCAGATTTCGGTCGACCGATGGATTTTCGGCGTACCGAATCTACTATCAGTGGACAAAAGATTTTCTAGTCGTTAGATACAATTAGAGTTAAACTCATCACTATAAATCATGGTCTAATAGCACCTTAGAAGACACAACAAGCATACACAGCTATCATACTTCTAATGCACCAAGTTTTGAGCCAAAATCATATTCTTGCATCCTCCCTAGTCATCTTGAGCTTTCATTCTCATTGTAGTAAGCTTGACTAGAGTTGAGAGATCACTAGCATTGTAAGGGCTACTATTGTAATCAAGTTTCTTTGAGTTCCTCTCCTGGTAGGAGAAGGGATTTGCTGGTTGAGGCACAAGTAAGGTAAATTGCTTCTTGTAATTTGTTGATATTAAATAAGAAGGGGTAAATCTCAAGTGGGGAACTTGAGGAGTGGACTACGCCGGGGTTGGTTGAACCACTATAAATCTCTGAGTACTTATTGTGCTATATTGTGTGATTGCTTCTTATCGTTTTTGTTATGTGCTCATCGAAAGTTAAAATTTAACGAAAACCGGAGATTCTCTATTCACCCCCCTCTAGAGAAGCTTTAGTATCCAACACTTTTTTCACTTGCCAAACCTTGTCACCCCTTTAGTTGGTGATACCTTTAGAAAAATGAAGTCTCTTACTTCGAATCCTAAAGATCTTCACCTCCTGTCGGCATAGCTCTTCTGTCTACTTTGTGCAGCTATCAGCCTCTTTCAAATCAAATCCACTCTGTTTACATATTGTTGTACAATCTCTGGGCCAAAAAGCTGACGTTTGCCTACTTCACTCTAACAAGTGGGTGTTCTACACGGTTTATCATACAGAGCTTCATACAATGCCATCCTAATGCCGGAGTGATAACTATTGTTTAGGTAAACTCAATCAGTGGCAAATGTTCCTCTCAGCTTTTTTTCAAATCCAGAGCACAGGTCCTTTACATATCTTTCATTGTCTGAATAGGCCTTTCGGTTTGAGCATCTATTTGAAGATGGGAAGCGGTGCTGAAATTTAATACAATGCCAAATGTCTCTTGCAATGCACCTTAAAACCTCGATGTAAACCGTATGTCTCTAGTAGGCACGATCGATACAAGAGTTCCATATAGTCGAACTATCTTAAACACGTATAGTTCTGTCAGCTATGACAATGGGAGATTTACTCTTATAGGCAAGAAATGTGCTGACTTTGTCAATCGATTTATGATGACCCACACCGTGTCATTCTTTCCTTTGATCTTGGGTAATCCTGTCACAAAGTCCATAGAGATATGCTCTCACTTTCAAACTAGAATATCTAAGGGTTGTAGAGTCCTTCTAAGCTTTTGGTGCTCACTCATCACCATCTAACATGTTATACTTTTCGCTACATGCTCAACAATCTCTTTCTTCATTTTTGGCCACCAAAAGTTTCTTTTCAGGTCCTTGTACATCTTGATGTTTCCTTAATGAATTGTGTACCTGAATCAATAGACTTCGTCTAGCATCTCTGCTTCTCTTTTTCCACCTGAGACATGTACAGGCGTAAGTCGTACCTTAACCCACCATCTACACCAATAGAGAAATGAGACGCCTCCAGTTTTTTCCATGTTTCACATACAAAGAGGTTTAGTTGCTGAACAGCCACAATTGCTTTCAATAACCTCGTACGGACAGACAAATTAGACACCCAAAGTCCAATTGGTCCCTGAGACTGTCTCCGAAGTTTGCACTCGACCAAACCTTCTAGCATGTGCCATTCCATAACTATCACGCTGGTCATGACGTATATGAGTGCGTCTATTTAGTACATCTACGACCACATTTGCCTTTCCTAGGTGGTAAAACAGACTAAAGTCATAGTCCTTAAGATATTCCACTCATCTTCACGGTCTTAGGTTCAAATCCTTCTGTGTAAAAATATACTTTAAACTCTGATGGTATGTAAATACTTCAAACTATTTGTTATACACATAATGCCTCAAAATCTTCAATCCAAACACCACTATAGCCATTTCCAAGTCATGGGTGGGGTAATTCCTCTCATAATCCTTCAATTAGCAGGAAGGATATGCTACCACCTTGCTATGTTGCATCAAAATACGTTCCAATCTAGTTACACAAGCATCACTATACATCGTGAAACCTTTGCTTCCAGAAAGTAGTATCAAGACTAGAAATGTGATCAGACGAGCCTTCAACTCATTGAAACTTTCCTTTTCACATTGCCAATCTCATACAAGTAAGACTTCTTTCCAAGTCAATTTAGTTAGAGGTGCTGCAATTTTGGAAAAATCCTAAATGATTATCCGATAATATCCTACCAAGTTTGAGAAACTTCTAAACTCTGACACATACTTGGGTTTGGTCCAACTGTTCACTGCTTCCACTTTAGCTAGATCCACTTTAATACCTTCTCCTGTGATGATATGGCCAAGGAATGTGACTTCTTCCAACCAAAACTTACATTTAAAGAACTTTACATAAAGTTGATGTTGTCTCAGCGTCTTTAGCACGGTTGTCAAGTGCATCTGGTGAGTTTCCACGTCAGGAGAGTATACCAACATGTCATCTACAAATATTATCACCAACTGATCTGGGTAGAACCTAAACACCTTGTTCATAAAGGCGATCAGAGCATTTGTCAACTCAAATGGCATAACTAAGAACTCGTAATGGCCATATCGAGTTCGAAAGGCCATCTTGTGCACCTTTGATTCCTAGATCCTAAGTTGGTGATAGTCTGATTTCAAATCAATCTTTGAAAAGATTGAGGCTCCTTGCAGCTGATCAAACAAATCATTTATTTTAAACAACAGGTATTTGTTCCTTACAGTGATCTAGTTCAGTATCCGATAATCTATATACAATCGGAGCGAACTATTCTTCTTCTTGACAAACAAAACAGGCACACCTCAATGTGATACACTTGGCCTAATGAATTCTTTGTCCAGTACCTCTTACAAGTGGTTCATAAGCTTTCGCAATTCAGTAGGTGCCATTTTATAGGAAGCCTTTGAGATAGGACTTGATTCTGACACCAAATTAATCAAAAACTCCACTTCCCTGTATGGTAACATATCAGGTAACTCCTCTAGGAAAACATAAAGGTACTTGCAAACAACTAGTATATCTCGTATCCTTAGAGTAGGCGAGGAGGACACAACTACACTAGTTAAATATCCCATATAGCCTTTTGCTAGACAACAGTAGGCCTTTATTATCGAAATCACCTTCTTCAGCTCACTTACTCTTATTGCTTCCACCAAACACAAGCCCTGACCTGGGCATTCCACTAGCATCCGTTTCTTAGTACAGTCAATCATTGTTGAATGCTATGCTAGCCAGTCCATGTCTAATATTACATCATACTCCTACGTATCCAATATTATCAAATTGGTCTTGAAATCTTTATCTCTCAACTTGACGTTGACTAACCACAGATGTCTCCATGTAGGCTATGCTCTCCAACGAAGTCACCACATCAAGGTGAAAAGCTAGCCTAGCTAGGCTGTCTTCAATCTCAGCCACAAATGACTCAGAGATAAAGAAAATTGAACTCCTTGAAGGAAATAATACCTTAACCATTCGATCAGCTACTAGAAAAGAATCTAAAGATAACACATATCACAACCACAAACCATAATTATTATTAAGAATGGTACTGGATACATAACTACATATGGGAGTGGAAATTTACAATACATAATTCCCTATTGCTTCTTACCTTCTACAACATCCTATGAAGGTCTGGCATCAAGAGCAGATATCACGAACACACGTCCCTTGGTCGGTTGACGAGGTGCATCTCCAACTTTCTTTGGAGGATTAGGACAGTTCTGCTGAAAATGCCTAGCCTTTTCACAATTGTAGTACACTACGCTATCTAGGTTTGGCTGCCAACGAGGACACTGCAACACCAAGTGTCCGTCTATCCACAGACAAAGTAAGCACTTTCCCCCTGTGGGCCACTATTCGAGTATGTTTGACTGAATCCAGCACTACTCCTTCCGATGAGGCTGTGTCTTCCATCAAAAGTCGAGTCAGTGCATTCCTTTTTTTTTCCTAGAGTTCATAGAACTCTTAGAGCTTGGCATCTCAAAAATAGAAGGTTGTGGGGCAAACATCTTCTCTTTTCCTTTGGGTTGGTTTTCCATATACCCCTTGCACTCTTCTTCAAATCAGACAGCTAGATCCACCACATCCAACAAAGTCCGACACCGATAGTCCATGACCTTCAGCTTGAGTCTTGGGTTCAAACCTTCCACGAACTGCTTGGCTCTGCACTCTTTTGTGTCAAAGGACTACGCAAACTACTCTAGACAGGAGAAAGTTGTCTCATACTCGACCACGTTATGCTATCCTACTTCAAATATCTGAATTCTCTCTCTAATCTGACTTTCTCATGATCTGGGAAATATTTCTTATAAAAGACATCTCGGAAATCTCTCTAAGAGATCATTAATAGATCATAATTTAGGAGCCTCAGAAGGCACGTGGCTCTCCACCATTGGTCAACGTCACCCTCAAATTGGAATGTCGTTAGTCACACCCATTTCTCCTTTGGATAGTCCATGCTTTCCAATATCATTACCATCTTCAGCAACTAGGCCTCTCACTCCTCAGGTTTGCTTCGACCGTTAAATGTTGAAGCATGGAGACAGTTGAGTTGTTTCAACCATAGATCGCCCTTAGTCGCATCGGTATTTCCTTTCTTGAAGGATTGCACAATCTCTCGCATCATGCTACTCAACTCCTCTTGCATCCCGTGCCATCCACATTTATCACCAGTTCCTAAGCTTGATGCAGGAGTCCTCTCTCTGCCTCTACCTCGGAACGGTATGCTGCAGCCACCACAAAATCACTAAGAAATGGAAAACAGGCCCGGTGCAGTCATTATATGCTATGTAGTTCTATGGAACCACTAGACTGGACACCTTAAGCTATTGTATTTGTGTACTTAAGCTTTGATACCAATCTATAATGCCTCTAGCACTACAAACTAGTACTAACAATACCTAAGTAAATATTAACTAAATAATTAACAAGAATGTAGGAAATAAAATTATTAAGCTAGTAATTAATAAGAAGCTACTACCACTACTTAGGACCTGTGATGTGTGGTTACGTGACTTCAACTAAATACTCTATTACTAGACTGCAATTTCACTAATCTGTACCTGTAAAAAAATCATAAAGAAAATGCATGAGTGAAATCGATTGTCACTCAATACCCGCTCACTAAAATCGAAACGAAAAACCTCAAAGAAACCACGTACTAGAGCTGCCATCAATAGCTACCAGAAGATACACAACTGTCATCCATAACAGTATCAAAACCACACTAGAAAAAAATACCAAAGATCGCAAAACACGATTATAAATCAATTTGATAAATTTATTTCTTAAACTATGCCTTTTAAAATCATAATCTTTATATTCTTTAAGTTATAAGCATTTTGAAACCATTTTATACATTTCTGGAAAGCAAAACCACAATTGAAAACCATCTTAAAACTACAACACACGCACCCAGTACGAAAACCTGTTGAGTCACCTTAGCCATAGGCGACCGATCAGTCACAAGCAGTCACTAGGACTCGAACCTCGGTCCCTACTGTACTGTCACGGAGGACTACCCTGTGTAGGAGTCTAACCACTCCAGAAATTCAACCTTCAATATATATGTATATATCACATAGTACAAGGTGTGTCCACTAATGTACCTTGGTATCCAGACACCTAGAGACTCGAATCCCAGACTTGATCAACATCATGCCTGAGTACCTCAAAGATTCAAACCCTAGACCCTACAGCTCAACCACTACAGTCATAGGGACTCTAACCTCGGACTCTTCCAGCAGCATGACTAAGGGACTTAACCCTCGACCCCACTGGAAAAGCTCAACAACCACAACTTCTGACATGTACCTAATTTCTTAGAGGTATCAAACACCCCTTGTCCGTCGATATAATCCTAAGATCTCGTGGCACCATCCAAAAATTAAGGAAAATATTTTCAAAATCATATGCATTCTTTTTTTAAAATTATTTTCAAAACATTTGTATATCGCAAATCATCTACAAAATCAAAACCACGATTAAATCATTAAAACACAAATTAAACCATCACCGTAGGATTTGACTGATCCATCCGCAGTAGCTAACCGCAAGACCAACCTGCGGTAGCCATACGCAAGACCTGTGGTAGAAACTCGTGATCAGTTCAGTCGAAATCCAAAAATATTCTGAAATGGGAGCTCGTGGCTATTTCTCCACGAGCTACCAAAAATCTTACAAAATACATCAAATCGAAGGATCCGAAGTCATTTACCATTTGAGATAAAAATCACAAGAATCTGTTAACCATGGTTTGAGTTATGAAAATCCAAAGTGAGAAGACTCAAAGGGAGTTATCATCAACTCTCTCTCTCTCTCTAGTTGCTGACATTTTACTATGAATTCTTAATATTGCTTCTATTATCAGGATCCAACGTCAAAATACAACATAATATAGGGTCAAGGAGAAACTACAAACACAAAAAGAAGAATTAAACACAAATCCTTCGTCATTGTCAATAAATATGCATATAATTGCCAATAAATATGTATAGAAATACGTCAGATCAATCATTGTGGCACCAGTCATCATAAGTGTCCTACATCTATTCAAGGAAAGCAGCTCGAAAGAACAAATCTAAGGATGTGACCTAGCCTACCATTGCTTCTGCTGACACCTCTGGTACATGTCTCTTTTCTTAAGTAAAATCTAACCAACTTTAGTCATTCCTTGTCGCTCTGCTAATACACTAGTTCATATAGGCTTGAGGGTGAAATTGCAATCTAGTGGTGTCCGGCACGGTGGTCAACTTAATGCCAATGATTGGAGCAACAAGAATATGTTTTATAGTTATTTAACTATTTCAAAGTAGGAGCATGGTTAGGACTCAGTAGTAAATGCACGGCTTTTCCATACCCAAAAAATGGGTCAATCAATGCGTCCGCTGGAATCTTGGACGCTCACGTGACTAAATCTTCTTGCCTAACAAAAGATGTGTAAATTTCCCAATATCTGTGGTTTCTACAGTTGAACATCCAATACTCCATTGTCTGCAAGTCTTCTGATTATTTTTCTTTGGATCCAACTAAAAGTCGTCGTGATTCACACACTTGACTAAATCTTCTTACCCAACAAAGTACACGTATAAAGAGGATTAGGTTGGGTCAACCCACAAACAGGAAGGCCCAAAAGGGCATAGGTCGGCCGAAGCCCGCCCACGTTGGCCGAAGCTTGGCTAGGCCAAGCCTCTACGATCAAGACCTTAATGCAATCCTAACCCTTCAATCCCTGTTAAATCAGGCCTAGAGGGTTAGGCTAGGTCAGGCCTTTTTCGGACACTTTGATCTATTTTGATTGTGTAAGTTAAAATTTATTAAGAAAATATATAGACAAAGTTTAAAAATTAAATAAAAATAATTTTTTAATTTTTTAATAATTAAAAATACAAAAAAATAAAAACATTTGTTTAAATAAAGTTTTAAAAGTTAATCCATGTTTAGTTTCTTCTACAAAATATTTCTAATTAATTACATCACTAAATCCTATTTTTAATTTAACTTGTTTTAAATCTTCTTTTTCTTGTAATTAATTTTTTCCTTTACAATTTAAAAGATGTTTATTTAGATGATCAATACCCTCTCCTCTTTTTTACAAGTAAGGTATTTACTACAATAATTATAATAACAATTGTCAGCATCGGTTAAGTCTGAAGTTAGATTTTTTTCAACATGGTATTGTTCTTCTCCTAACTTTTTAAGTGGTTGTGAATTGGATTTGTAAACATATATTTTCTACGAAATCTTGGGTTGAGATATTTGGATGTGATGAACAAACCATTGCAACTAATTAAAACAATAAAAAAAAATAAAAAATAAAAAATTTGAAAGTAAAGAAGTAGAGAATTTAGCGAGATAAGAAGTAGAGAAATTTCTAGCGGTAGAGACGAAATAGTGGATGATGGAGGTGGATGTTCAAAACGATAAAATGGTAGAGGCAAAACAGTAGAGTAATAGACTGAAATCGTGGATGTCGTAGTGGAAGTGTAACACTAACAATGTGTAGTGAGAGTAGAGAAAAGGTTAGAATGTGGAGAATAGAAAAGAGTTGGAAAGTTATAAAGAAATGAGATAGAATGATGAGGTATTTATACGAAAAGAAGAAAAAAGGAAAAAAGAAGAGAGAAAAAAAATGGAAAATAGTTATTGCCAATGGTTGGAAATTCCTGGAAAATTTCCACCCATTGGACTGGGTCGTTTGTGCTCGATCCCTCGGCCTAGCCCATTTCAATTGGGAAAGGAAGGTTGGCTTAAGCTATTAGCAGGTCGAACTGAGCTTAAATCCTTTTCAGGTTGGGTCAGGTCATTCATGAGCCAGTTGACACCTTTTACACCATTAGACAGAAGTTGTATGGTTTTTCCAAATTCTGTGGTTTACAAGAAATGGACGTCCAATACTCCATTGTATGCAAGTCTCCAATGCTTTTATCCTTTACTCCATGTTTGGAATTTAGAAAAAGCTAGGAATAAAGATACAATTGAAATTATAATTCCATTTGATAAGTCAAAAGGTCGAGTAAAAGTAGAATAGTAATTCTTATTTTGATTTACTTATTCCAGAATAATTATTCCGCAGGAAGGGTGAAATAAAGTTATTCCTTTAAGTTATTCTGATACATATATGTATGGTATGTTTATTATTTATTAAAAAATTAATACATATATTATATAATATATACATATTTTAAACTAGATATATATCTTAATAATCAAGTTGATTATTATTAATTTACATATTTTCCACTTATTTCAATACTTATTCTACTTTTCATTCAAATCAGAATATCTCTCTATGCATACTTATTCATCGTTAAAATAAAATCACTTCCAAACTGAATAGTAATTCTATCAGAATACTAAAATCACTTTTCACTTATTCCTATTTCTCTTATTCTACATCCAAAGAGAGATTAAGGATTCAACTGAATCTCATTGCGATTTAAAATGTCAACTTATGCATCACACTTCATTGAATTCACTTTGACTTTTCAAAAGTAGATTGTAAAAGGAGTTAATTCTAGGGTCTCTCTGTTTACGGATTATGTGTGATAGATTATGGGCCAGTTTGGCATTGCTGTAGAGATAGGTAGTTGCTTACCAGCAAATTTTTTTTTTGTAAATGGTAATCAGTTATATAAATAAAGTAAAAGTTTCCCAGAGTATTGCAGTATCAGAATTACACCATCAGGGTAACCAAAAAAAATTATCACAACAGAGCTATAAAAACAGAAGCTCAAAACTCAGAAGTTTGGTATAATATCAATTAACAAAGAGTTAATCAAATCTAAGGATTATCCTCCTGTAAAGCAGGTGTTGCGGTATCATAATCCATATCATGCTGGGGAATATTAGGAGCCATCGAACCTTGCTCCAAGTCTCTCTTTTGCTGGAAGGATGATAAAGAGTGTAGAGTTTCATTCCTTTCAAAACCTATGCCCAAAGATTCTATCCAACAGTAAAACAAGGAAATAATATCATTGGTAATCATATAGGAATTTCTGTGGATGCCCCTGAATATTCTATTATTTCTTTCCTGCCAAACAGACCATAAAAACACTTGTACAAAAGTGTGAGAACCAATTAAAGATGTTTTGAATTTCAACAAAGGGGGGATAACAAATAGATCTTCAACAGAGAGTATAGCAGGATAAATGCACCCATCAGCAGGCTAAATTCCAAATGGACTGCGTGAAAGGACAGTATAAAAATAAATGCTTGGCAGATTCACAGGTATAATTGCAAAATATACATGTTTCATTACCAAACCAACCTTTTTTGAGTAGATTATCCTTGGTCAAGATTTTATTGCAAAGAACTATCCTTGCAAAGAGTTTGGTTTTAAGTGGCACCCAACAATCCCAGATTTCGTGCATGTATTTGAATCTGTGTCCACCATCATTTAACAAATTATAACAAGATTTAACAGTGAATACTTTACTGGTGGGTTTCCATATTAATAAGTCCTGTCCTTCTGTTAGTCTTGTATTGTTGAGTATGATTGATAAGGATTCCACTTGATCATGTAAGTACTCAGTATCCTCAGGTGTCAAAGGATTAATAAACAATTTATTTGGGTCTGTAGAAATAATCTCTAAAATTTTAGAGACAGAAGCTTGCTTAAATTTAGCCATATGATATATATCAGGCATGCTATCTTTTAATTTTTCACCATTCCACCATCTATTTTCCCAGAAAATAGTGTTCCTACCATTATTAACATGAAATTCAGTGAATCCATTAATAATGTCAAAACAGTTTTTGAGTTCTAACCACAATGGTGAGGAACTACCATTTGACACATTAAGGATAGCACCCGAACCATTCTTAACAAAGTATTTTGCTATGACTACCTCTTTCCATTTCAATGAGTAGGAACTAGATAAAAGTTGCCAAAGTAATTTACTTTTTAGTGCCAAATTGAAATGTCTAAGGTTAATAATACCCCATCCTTTTTGTTCTTTTGATCTGCAAATTGTTGTCCATTTAACTAAATGGCGGACAGTATTAGAGGATATGGAGTTCCAGAGAAATCTGCTTCTTATTTTATCAATTGCTTTCTCTACCCTAACAGGTAAGGGTAAAACAGAGAGGTAATAAGTGGGAATGGCAGATAATATAGAGTTTACCAGTGTAAGCCTTCCCCCTAAAGATAGGAATTTAGCCTTCCAATTTGATAGTTTTTTTGTAATTTTCTCTATTATCGGGGACCAGTCTTGGTAGTTAGGTTTCCTAAAATGCAGTGATAAACCCAAGTACTTAATAGGAAGTTTCTCAATGCCACATCCCAAGATTTGAGAAGCCCTCTGAATGAAGTCCTCAGAAGTTCCCAAACCAGTAATTGATGATTTACTGAAGTTGATTTTCAATCCAGAACAAGATTGAAAACAACATAGTATTCTCTTAATATTTATTAGATTGAAGGAACAATTGCATTGCCCAATACGCTCTAGCAACAACTGCTTGAAACATGAGAGACGAAAAGAGGCGAAACCGCTGCGGCCGCACTCAAGGTTCCGGCCGTCTAAAAAACGCAAATCTGCTGCGAAATGCTACTCGATTTGACAGGAAAGCTTTCAAGTCAAGCCTCCTTGAGGAGGAAATCTCCGATGCCCCCTCACTTCTGGCTAGACCTCGTCGATCTAAGAAACGCTCCAAGAGGAATACCACTGGGCAGGTACGCAGCTCCGGTGAGGTAATCTCTTCCACTCTCGGGCCTGAGCCAGTTGTCTTTACTGGTATCTCCTTACCTGCTTCACCCAGTTCTTTCGACGATCTGTCGACTGGAACTAGTATTGCCTGGAGCAAATCGGGAAGATTTACCTACCTGCACGTCTCTGCAGGTTCTTCCCCCTGTTTACTTCCTTTATGCAGTTATAGCCCTAATGTTTCACTGGATTCTATGCTTTGTTCTTGGAATTTGGCCTTCTGTCGGTATAATAATCTTCGATCCTGCTTTGTGTATGATGAAATCGCCTTGGACTGTTTTCATACATTCCCTAATTTTTTCTGGCATCGTTTCCACATGGCACAGGATGAAAATACAAAAGGAACTAGGGTTGCTTTTTGCCGGGAAGATTCCCATTCATGTGATGATACGACTGAAAATGTTATTATTCCTGTTTGCAATAAGACTAGTAGCTTTATTTTGGGAGATATTTGTTCCCCTGCTTCAGATGGGCGTCATTATCCCCATCTGGTTACATCTACTCCGATGACCAATAAGGCTGTTGGGGCTTGTCGGAGATCTTGCTCTGGTAGATGGAGGGGGCGGGGCTCCCCAAATGCTGTCACGTAGACCACATTTGCAAAAAACACCCCCTGCTCCATTTGGAATTACACGACATTTAGGCCACCATTAACCTCTAATTTTACTTCTCTCACCTCTAAATATCCCTACAATGGCACTGAATGCCCCTCTATCAGTACCAATATACCGTTTAATCATCTTAATGCCTATAATTATCATTCTGATAATTGTTCTAATTCTACGTGGGTCGTTTCATATTCCACGGAGCCCTCTGACGACTGCTCTTCCGTAACTCTCGTGAACAGTGGCGAGTCTAATCGCATTAACTGCTCGCCATGCCCTGATATGCTGAGAGAGCATAACAATTTCTTTCCTTCGCGAGTGGGCAATTTTTATAATTCAGATATTATCTCTGACAACCCCACTACGGGCACTAAACATTTCTCTGTTAGCGCCAATTCAGCGTCTAATTACCACTTTACTTCTAATTATCAACCTGATAATGTTGCTGAGTATGCGATGGGTGTTTCAAATTCTTCGGAGCCAGATGAAGGCTGCAATTCCGAGGTCCTCGTGAACAATAGCGTCGATCTTTGCTTTAATTGCGCGCCATGCTCCATTTCGCCGAAGGAAAACAACACCTTTCCTTCTCAGTGGCTTTCTTTGTATGTGGGTAATATCTCTGACGCAGAGACGTTTTCTGACAATGGAAATAAATTTAGCCGCCTTTCCCAGTCTTCTTCTCTCACTTTTTCCACTGACGGATGATTTCCCTCCTCTGGCTCGAGATTCGCGGTCCTTGCATCTCCAATCAAGCCTTCTTCCCCCGTCCTCACTACCAGTAGACGACACTCTCCTTCTCCTTCTCGTGTTACTGGTGCTTCGTGCTGCAGCCCCTCGCTACCCGAAGAACAGAGTGGTGGTTGGGAAAAAATCTCCAGGAAAAAAGCCTGTCCTCCCTGGGTAAGTTTTTGCATTCTTCATGGAAGATGTTTTAGGTGTGGTTTAAGGGGTCATGAAAAAAAAAAGGTTGCAAATTTAAGGGTTTCTATTTTAAATGTAAATCCCCCTCACACTCTGTAGCATTATGCAAATTCTTTCAGGTCCCGCATATGGCTCCCCCTCTCCCTTCCACCATGAATCCTGTCGGTCTCTCCCCCCAAAATCCAACAATGTTAGCCCCCACTGAGGCAGTCTGTAACCAACATCTGTTACTGTCTCGCAGTGCTATTATCACTGCCCACTCTCCTAGTCTAACTAGGGAAACACTAGTGGAACATATACGGACTCGCTAGGCCAATGCCCTCGATGTAGAAGTGCAGACTTTCTCCCCCGGGAAATACCTTTTAGTGTTCCCTTCAGTAAAAGCTAGAAATGACTCTCTTAACTTTTATGAACCCATGCATCAGATAATCTCTGCCTCATTCATACCCTGGACATGAAACTCTAATGCGATCTGTAACTTAAAAGAGGAAGGAGTCTGGATAAGACTTGAAGGAATTCCACATCACCTCTGGAATGTGGATATCTTTCGCCATATGGTTGCTAGTTTTGCCGAATTACTGGAGGTAGATATGTCCATAGACTTTGTGAAGACTCTGGGCTTTTCCAGAATCAGAATAAAAATTCACCCTGATATGGAGATACCAGATTGCAAGTATTTTGCATCTAGCAAATCTGTTTACCCAATAAAGTTTAGACAAAGCTGGGATATCTATTCATCTTCTGAAATGGCCCCTAAACAGACCCATGTCTGGCCTCCAAAACCACTTTCTGATTTCTCTAGTTCAAGTGCCTTGAATCCAGTTCGGAAGCAGTTCAAAAACAACAAAGGGTGGAGGGGAAACAAAGGGAATAGAAATCCTAAATCTGGGAAACATGTCTGGACTAGGCCTATCAGTCCAAAAAGGATGCCTACCTCAAAGGCGGCTGGTATTCTCCCTACCCCCTCCTACTCTTCCCCACGGGAAGGTATCTCTCCCACTATCCCTGTATCTGTCTCTCCTAAATCTTTCCATGGAGAGAATGAAACCTCAAAGTGTATTGAATCTGAAATAAAGGCAAGGAATCTCTCTCTATCCAAATTCAAAAAAGTCCTGGCTGTCTATGACTGTTTGGAAAGTGATGATCTGGGAGGAACAAGTGAGGCTGCTGCTGATCCACGTCCACCTACTCCCATACACGCGCCAGGTAATTTTAATAATAATCCATGCACTTCTTATTCTTCGCAAGATAATACTCCAGTGGCTAGTGGTGATTTTTCTGAAAATTCTTCACCTGATATATATGATAATACCAGTCTTTTATTGCATGATGTACTTACTTGGGACTCCTATGATCATTTTAGAAGTTTTGCTAAAAAAATTGGAATTACCTTTAAGTCCTTAACTGAAGCTAAATCTTTTTACAATTTAGTCAGAAAAGACCAAGGTTTAGATTATTTAAACCTAAATGATGATCCTTATATCTTTGAGAACTTTGCTTCTCTTTCTATATCTCAATGTAATTAAATGTTAATAGCAGCATGGAATATTAGGGGTATGGGAAGTGGTGGGAGAAAAAGAGCTATTCGCAATCTGGTTAGGTCAAATAAATGCAATATACTTATTATTAGTGAAACTAAGTGTGACCGTGCCGGACCCGGAGGGAGGCGGGAAAGGGATCACAGCCATGCCATTGGATGGCGAAGGCGCAAGGATAGGATAAAAGAAAAAAAGAAAGGGAGTCGCCACCTAGTCTTTTAAGGGAAAGACGAGGAAAACCACAAAAGGATGAGTGCATGCATGAGATGCAGATAGGAAG
>JAMKQA010039900.1:0-18712 GCA_024699735.1 Posidonia australis | reverse complement strand
CCATTAAGCATGCTGCTCTAACGAAAATCATCAAGACATAGAGCTCAAAAACAAATACTGTAGCATGCTTCTCATTCATCCAAGAAAACCACACAAAAAGCCCACAAATCAACATGATAGCATCATAAACATGCTAATCAACACATTCTCAATCACATACCAATCTTCTACAATTTTTCATGCATTTATTCCTATTTTATGCATTAAACCCTACTTTAACCCATAGACAAAAATGAATGGAGGAGGAAGTCGCGTACCTCCTCAAGCCACCGGCGACCCTTACCACACTCCGGCAAGCCTCCTCAAGCTCCAGCGAGGCTCTCCTGCCGGCGGATCACCTGGACAGCCACCGTCACCTCCCACGGTCGCGTGCTTCTCAGCCCC
Source organism: Posidonia australis (assembly GCA_024699735.1). Lineage (NCBI taxonomy): Eukaryota > Viridiplantae > Streptophyta > Magnoliopsida > Alismatales > Posidoniaceae > Posidonia > Posidonia australis. Next base: position 18,328 of record JAMKQA010039900.1, on the reverse strand, counting down.
CCTTTCTTCCCTTCTCTCCTCACTGTGCAACACACCTCCTTCCGCTCAGCCACCGCCTCCCCCTCTTATCTCCATCCTCCACCACAAGATGCTGGCCACCCATCTCGTCCGACGGTGGCGTCACGGGCCTCCGTCGGTGGCGTCACGGAAGGGAGAAGAGGAAGAAGAAGAAAACAGGGGAGATACGGAAGGTGGGGTTCGCGGAAAAGAAAGAAAAGGAAAGAAAAGAAAAGAAAAAGAAATGACACGCAAACCGAGACAGTTGTGCATCTTCCAACCGGACTCCAAATGGGTCCCAAAACACCACCAGATGCACAGAAAACCATCCACAACCACACACAACCAAGAAACAACAGATTATCCATTAATAAACCATTAAACACAATATTAAAAATAATACATGGTTTATTATAAAAAAAATGGATAATCAGGCCCTGATGTTACACATGCCCAGCAGCAGGGTCTGACTTCCATAGGAAGTTAAACCTGAGCTTATCAATATCTTTTTGGATTTGCTTTGGCATATGCAAGACAGACATGAAGTAAGTGGGTATAGCCGTCAGGACTGAGTTAATCAAGGTAAGCCTACCTCTTAAGGAAAGGAATTTGGTTTTCCAGTGAGCTAACTTAGAAGCCATCTTATCCAGGATAGGTGACCAGTCCTGTCGAGAACTCCTCCTGTAATGGAGAGGAAGTCCTAAATAAGTGATGGGTAACGTAGCAGATTTACACCCAAGAAGCTTGCAGGCATTATCAGTATCCTCCTGCCCAACCTGAATACCAGTAATAGAGGATTTTGAAAATTTTATTTTGAGACCAGAGCAGGATTGGAAGCAACAGAAGATACGTTTAATGTTTATAATATTATCTCTTCCATCTGCAAGGAAGAGAATAGTATCATTGGCATACTGGATATTAAGGACCTATGAGGGAACTGGATTCCATTAATGAGTCCATTAGAGGAGGCTAAGACCAACATACGGTTAAGTATGTGTGTTACAATAATGAAGAAAAGGGGGGACAGTGGGTCCCCTTGTCTCAGCCCGTTGGATGAGCCAAAGAGACCATGAGAAGAACCATTCAGTAGAATAGAAAATCTAATTGAAGAGATGCACATCCTAATCCAGGCTGTCCATTTTATCCCAAAGCCTAAACCCTGAAGTGCCTGGAGGAGGAAATCCCAATTCACTTTGTCAAAGGCCTTTTCAAAGTCTAATTTGAGCAGAAAGCAGGGATTTTAGAGGAATGCATATAGTGAAGAGTTTCCTGGGCAACCAGGAAACAATCTCCTATGTTGAAATACCAAAATGCTCCCTAATGTTAGTTTCAACTATTACCATTAGTCAATTTAGTATTTCTATTAGGAAATGTTTTCTTTGCAAATTGATAAAAAGACCAAAATGCTCCCTAATGTTGAAATACAAGGCAAAAAAGGGACCAAACGTTTGTCCCTTCCCTTCTCCTTTTTCTTTCCCTTCTTTTTCTTTCTCATTTCAAAACCCTAATAGAGAGTTGCCACCCACCATATCATCTGCCACCATGTCCACATCGTCGTCCTCTTTTTCAACATCAAGGCTTCAATATCTCCTTCATCCTTTCTCTTCTCCTTCTTCTTACTCACTTCAAAACCCTAAAGGAGAGTTGCCACCCACCACGCTACTATGCCTACCTCGTCATTATCCTCTTCACTTTCGCATTGGAGATTGAAGCAACCAAAGTCATTTAAAGAAGAAATTCTTTGTCACTGTAGTTTGCTCTCCCCCATGGTAACAACTTAGACGAGACACTACTCTAGTCAACTATTGCATGGGTGCTCAAGATTCAAAGGAGATAGTTGCAGGTTTTTTGAGTGGATAGATCCTCCGCTAATTGAATGTGGAGTGCAGGTAATTTGGATGCTACGTCAACAGGTGGCCAAGATTAAAACATAGACAAATGACCAAGATTTTCTCTAAATCCATCCGTCAACAGGTGTTCCATTTTTTACTTTGTTTTTTATGAGATTAATTAAAATGATTTTTAGTTGAAGTGATATTTGTTCTTGTAATGTGCCAATTGTATTTACTTTTTAATTGAATGTTTCTATTGAAAGGATGGGGTATCACTTTTTAGTTCAATGATTCTATTAAAAGTTGTTGTTTTCAAATTTGTTGCATATATTATTTTGATTGTTGAGAAGTCTCCCGTTGTTTGGTTGATTTTTGTGAAAAGACGTAACTATTGTAGCTTGAATTTGTACTTTATTGGAATCTTAACTTCATATTGTTGAGTGTATATCATTTTGGTCTCTATGAATTACATATTTGTGTTAGTTTTGTAGTATATTCGTATATGAGCTTGGTTGCATCATCTTTTGTAAGCCTATAAATGTATGCTAGGAAGGTGGTATTCATTTTTTTTCTCTCTTGTATCTATTTCTTTTTCTATATGATCTTTTTTTATGTTGGACAATTGTTGGACTTTTCGTTAGACTTTAATTTTGAAAGTTTTTATAGCTCTAACTATAATAGACTTAGAATGGTAGTCTTGGTAAATAATAGTTAGAAAGCTCAAATTCAAGTTTTGTTCTTTTTAATTATTGATAAATATGATTATTGGATATCATTGTATTTGTTTAAGTAGTGATAGATTCAATTTTTCAGTTGAATGAATGATATTGTGGTGTTATAGAATATTTGGCCTGAGAATGTTTTCTTCTTTAATATTACAGAATGTTGATCAGTGTTACCGAATGAATACTAGAATGATACTGATATCATGATAGCATGATAAGAGATTACTAGAATGTTACAAAATGTTGATCATTGTTATAGAATGCTAGATCAATTAAGGACTTGAACTCAAGTGACAAACATAGCGGCAAATATGTTCAAACAACAGGATTAATTTGTTCATTGAAGTATGCATGGTATTGATATATACACTGTCTTTGTTTGACTACTAAGATTAATGTATTCAATGGAATACTAGAAATGAAATAAATTATATTCCTGAATTGCTTACAACAACAACCTGTAGCATATCAATGTGTTTATAATAATATCAACATCAACAACAATAATGATTAACAACAACAGCATCAATAACTTGTAGCATATTAATATGTTCACAACAACATTATCATTGACAACAATAATGATCAACAACAACAATAGCATTAATGACCTGTAGTACATTAATATGTTTATAATAACATCAACAACAACAATGATCAACAACAATAACAACAATATCCTCTAGCACAAAATAAAATTTGAGTTAGTTCTAAAGAAAGTTAATCAACAAATCTCTACTTAAACATAAAATAAACCAAACACAATATAGAAACAATGGATGGGGAAATGAGGAGTGTTGTAGAATCGTCATTGTGTCCACTCACTTGATGATCCTTTGTAATCACCACTTGTCGATTCACTTTCGTCGGTTGACAAGGTACCTTACGGGAGTGTAGAGGTTGTGATGATGTGGGTTCTCGGTTCACTGGGTTGGTGGTAGGATGTTGCCCAACGACTTCCTCATGCGATGTAGTATCCTTTCTTTCAAAATAAATAAGAAAAATAAAGAAATCTAGATTAGTCTAAGTGTAGTAAATAGTAATAGAAATAATCAACGAATAACATGAATGAATGAAATAAAATACTGACCCAGAGTTGTTCCCGCATGCATATGTCATGGCAGTTATGAATGCAATGTTTTATATGAAATAAATTGGAAAACAATACTCCCTTCACCCTTGGTACTTGCGACATGGGGTTGGAGAAAGTAGAGGTCGGTGGACGGAGCTCCAAGAGGTACACTTTGGCTTGGACAAAATGATCTCTAGTGGATCTAAGATTTGATAAGAGGATTAGAGATGAAAGAGGGGCTGGAAAGCTCTCTCTATCTCTCAAGATCTCTCTCTCAAGCTTTCTAGGATTTCTAGTGGCTCATTAGAAATTTTGAAGTGCCTCTCCTTCAACTCTTAACTTAAAGGGTCTATTTATAGAGTTTGGGGATTGCAGATCTCGTTAATGACGAGTAGGAGATCAAGAGTCAGGATGAAATGCTCTTGAAAAGGCAGAAAATCGAGATTTAATCTCGCCGCCTATGGTAAAAATCGGGATATCAGTTGCCTATTTAAGTGGCGCCTTCAGAACTTAGTTGCCTATTGTATTGGCGACTAGATATGTCGCTTCTTGAAGAGGCGATTGTGTTTGTCGCCTGTTATATAGGTAATGTCCTGGTCTTTTATAGTTTACCCCCTGTCTTTTATCTTAATCCACAAAATTAAATTAAAAATCCAAAAAAATATAGAAATTCCATGGAAAAATTTGGAAGTAGGTTAGACCTCCTTAGCCACGTGATTTAGGGAACCTTAAAGGTTCCTATCCTGAGTGAATTCTGGAAAATGCGAAAATGGAATATCAACAAAAACTAAATGTCATGGCTAGATTCTTGAGTTGAAATGTCTTAGACTATAGTTTGTATAGACTGTGCTCTTCTTGGGAGTTGTTTTGTTCTTTCTCCAATACTTCTAAGAATCGGGAAACTTGAATTCTGTTTTGTCAAATCATTTACTTTTTGTTCTTCCACAAATACACTCTTCATGGATCTTAATTGGGTAGTTGACACCTACTTTTCTTTTTTACTTCTAGTGAGAGGTCCATTAGATTCCTTGCTAGTTTTTTTTTTTCGGTTACACTTAAACTTGCACTACCATGTTCAAAGGTAATTATCTTCCATATCTAAGATATTTAAACAATAGTTGGTAAATCATGCAAATAATTGTAGGCCAAAAAGTAAGAATATTAAACAAAATTACCTTCTACCTTGACTGAATCAACACACCATCAGATGTCCACATGTCCTACTATTGTGTCTAGATTGGTTACATTTCCTACATGTCATTACCATGTTCAGTTTCCTAACCTTGATGGGAACCTATTTTTCATCTTTTGGTTTGTTCCTCTTCTTCTTGGACTGACTAGGTTGAATATTAATGTTAGATGAGATAATACGCTTATAATCTTTGAAAAGCCACTATGACATGTTAGGAGCAGGATAAACAAGGGACTCATAAATCTTCCTATTGATGCTAGTGTGGTAGTAATGGCTGACATTGTCTTCAACATTGTACTTGATGTAGAAGATTGCAGAAACTACACATGATAAGTAAAATTATTAGCAAAAAGTATTTTCCAAACTAAATAAATGTCAGAAATTAACACAAAATTAATAACACTACCTGCATGTAGACAAGGAATCCCTATGAGATCTCACTTGGAACATCCACATGTTTTACTTTCCAAGTCAACTTCAAAAGATCGTTGCTCATAATTAATCTCAAACTTAAACACTCTAGCAAAGTGAATATCACACTTCCTTAATGTCAATTTTGTTTTCTTCAATTCTCATGTATCTTAGGATACAACCGCTAGGCTCATTTCCCTTCTTTCTTAATTTCTCTTCATTAAAATCCTCCTCAGATGCTCAAACAATCTAATTATTCATTATTTTCTTGACTCTAAGGTGACATTATTCTAACTCTTGGAGTTATTGTTTTCAATTTGATCATATTTTGATTTTGTGCTGAAGGCATACGTAGCCGAATAGTAATATGGAATGTTCTCCATGTACTTGAAGGCCTTCTCTCCTCTAGGATTGATTCTCCTTATTGCTTGTATCTTCACTTTAAAAGCAACCTCATTGTAAGATCCAACAACAGTGCAAAGTGCATCCTTGTAGACCTTACCAATGAATTTCTCTCTAAAATTTACATGTAAATGCCTTAAATAATATCTATGGTCTACACCACTCAGTATGGTGTCAAAAGTTTGAATCAAACTCTATGAAAAGAATTCAATTATTAGTTATAGTAAAAAGGTTATCATTGTATCAGAACTCAATATCTATGTATCAAAACACAATTAACATGACACAAGCACCACAAATAAAGAGTAATAATTATACAAAAGTTATCATTATGCTACCTTCTGTTTATCTGACATGAAAGTCCGTCCACATTCTAGAGTTTTCAATGTCTTAAGGGCGTGTGTCAAAAAACATATTCAACTGTTCTTTGTCTCATTCTTGACAACAACAAAACAAATAGGGAATTATTGATTATTGACATCCATGGCTATAGCATTATGTAGAATCCCTTTGTATGGATCTAATAAATGACAATCATCAAGTCCTAAGAAAGGTTTACAATGTACCATTCTCTTCTTCATTGCTTCTAAGATTACAAACAATCCTTGAAAAAGCGGACCACTGCTAGGTATGGGCCTTTTAACCTTTAACAGCGTGACTATCCTTGAGTTCTTCAATTTCACAATATTACAATAGTTTTAAAGTCTACTATATTGCTCCTTGTAACTACCAGTTATTAATGTTAATGTTTTCTTCTTAATTCTGTATATTTTAGAATCAGAGGTATTCAAATATAGATCTCTCTCTCTCCACACATTTCTTCAGATATTTAGGCTTCCACCTTATGTTATCTTTGATTCTATCAAGACATTAATTGGCCAACCGTATTGAGGTAGCCTGTCTATTTCTCACTTACCTACTACATTTATGGTCAAGTTGTATGGTTTTAATATGAAAATTGTGCTCAGTGGACATTTAAGAAGCATGAACTTTATAGTCACATTGTGGTTCCTTACACTTGATTATAATTTTTTCATAGTTGTTCTTTGTAAAGTATAAATCACATCCAAATCTTATATTCACAAGTCTTATTGCGTCCCTAAAATGTTGTGGACTCGAGAACTTCATCCCAACCTTAAGCTTTGGGTTTTCCTTATCATACACTAACTAGTTATCATTATCGCAGTTATCCTCATCTTCCATTGCTACTACCTCCTCCTCCTCTACTAAGTCAATATCCTCCTCCTATCATCATTGTCTTCCTCATCATTACTGTCTTCCTCCATGTCTATAGTGTTGTAGTCTTCATCCTCAGAGGTATCAATGTGGTGGACTTCTTTAGAAGGTGGTCCTCGTGTGTCAGTCCAATCAATAAGAGTTGGTAGTACATAATCTCCAGAATCTAACATTCTAATAGATGAAACAACCACCTCTACCCCTATTACGTATATATCAATATGTTTGGACTCCTTACAAAATTCAAACATGTTCAATATCTCATTGTTTGTATCAAGTAGAATAAGTCCATTATCCAAATTTTTTCCAAGAAGCTTATAATAGATAGTGCTTCTCTTGTTTATATACATATCTACAAGTAAGTCTATCATTTCCAAGTAGGATATCTTGTCTAGGTCAACATTAGCACAATAAACAATCTCTCCATTTCTGTAATTTTTTGGTGTGTTATTGTCAAGAAAAACACCAAAATCGATATCAATTGTGTATAAAATTGTAGACATCTGCATGATATAATTAACAAAAAATGCACAGGAGATTATAATAGAGGAAATCACAATTGATCACAACTAGTTGCCAAAAAATACACAATTAATCACAAAAAAATATATAGGAGATTATAATAGTGGAAATCACAATTGTCAAAAAAATACACACTTGATAAAAATCATTGAAAATCACAAGAGATTATAATAGAGGAATTACAATTAATCACAGTTGATTGCCAAAAAACATAAAATTGATCACAAAAAATTACACAAGAGATTATAATAGAGGAAATTACAATTGCAAAAAAAAAAACTATTGATAAAAATCACTAGAAATCAAAGGGAATTATAATAAAGCAAATCACAATTGATCACAACTACTTGCCAAAAAATACACAATTGATCACAAAAAAATACACAGGAGATTATAATAGAGGAACTGGAAATCATAGAGAAACCCTTACTGGAGTAGAGTGCAATAGATAATGGTAAGAGAAACCCATTATTGCCGCACTTTCGACGCTCGGTCTACGCTACACCATCTCCACTCAGTCCATGGCATGCCATGCCATGCTATCTTTCTTGTTGCTGCTCAATCCACACCACATTGTCATCACTCAATCATTGCCACGCCACACCGTCACCGTCACTTCCATCACCGCTTAGTCCTTACCGTCGCTCCCATCATCATTATAGTCCTTACCATCGTGGAGAAGAGAAGCATGAGAAAGAAGAGGAAGAAGAGGAAGAAGACGAAGAAGACGAAGAACGAAGAGAAAGGGAGTAGAGTAAGCTTGGAGAGAAAATAAAACAAAAAAGGTCATAATTGTCATTCTGTGTCAAATTTTAACGACATTACTACAACTAATATAAATTGAAAAATAATACAAGTTTAAGATATCAAAGTAAATGGTTTTATAAATAAGAGTATTGAAGTAAAAAGCAAGTATAATTAAGGATACCAATAAGTAAATTACCCCTAATATTTTGCTTGATCTTACTCAAAGGTTTTTTTTTGGTTACTATACAGGAGGCCATTTCCTCTTACTTCCAGAATTTATTCAATACTTAATTCTTATATTTGTGTACTTAACTGGCATTTGCGTGGCAATTATAATTATTCTAGGTTTGAAGAATCCCTAAAATTAAGTTCTTTATTCTTGAGTAATTGACATGCAATTTGGGTCTCTTAATGCTTTTTTTTTTTTTTTGCAAAATACAATTATCTGCATGTGTGCGACAAATACCAGTTTTTGGCTTATTCTTTGAGAAAAGTGCTTAGAAACACTTAATTCGAGTCTTAGTAGACATTTGGTTTTAGAGCCTTCTTTCATACATGGCATATGAATATCGCTATTTTCACCTTAATTTGAAAATTTTAATTTAGCTACCAATCTGGTTTTTTCCTATGCTTTTCGTTTTCGGAAAGGTGGAGACAAGGTATGTATCACAAATGTTATTTCTTTGCTAGCAGTTCAGACCAAATGGGTTCCAAATCTTGCCTATCTTTTGCAAAAAATGATAAAATCACATTACGTTTCTTCGTAAAGTCACGTGAGATACTCTTATTCTACATCAACAAGACAATGATGGAAGTTCTATAATAGTTGTTGGATACTTGGTTCACATGAGCTATTTTCTTTTAGGTCTTTGTGTATAAAAGCTATAGACACATTTGTGAATGTATTTTTTGTAATAGACATTGTAAAACGAATACTTATCTATTTATTTATTGTCCATTTACTAGTTTTATTTGGAATGTCTTCGTTTCAGGTACAATGTCCCCTACATTTTTAAGATTACAAACTTATTTATTTTCCCACTTGCATTAAAATTTGATATTCCTACACAAGGATGATATACTTTAATTTAAGCTATATTCTACATTATATGGAAGGAACGAAATAATAGAATCTTTAGAGGAATTAGAAAAAATCTCATTATAATTATCAATGATATTATTTCTCTGATACATTGTTGGATAACAAATTTAGGTACAGGATTTGAAAAAAAAGAGATCCTACACTCAGTGTCATCCTTCCAGCAAACTTGGGACTTGGAGCAAGCACAATCAGCTCCACAAAACTCCATGCCAGTGGTTGACCAATCTCAGAACTCTCTTGTTCTTTCTGAAGAACAACTCATGCAGTGATTAATACTTTGTTAATTCATTTGTACTAAGTGCATTACTTTTCTGAAACTTTATACTTGGTCTAAAGAACTGTAGCTGTTTTTTTTTTACTGGAACTTATGGTTCCATAAGGCATGTAATTCGATACTGATTTTTCTCTTGGTGGTGGTTTGCATAGTCACAGGTAATATTAATACTAACTTATCGATTTAAAAAAAAAAACAAAACATTTGTGAATGTAAATGAAGGGTTCACATTATCGCTTATTTGGTGTGGGATATTATCTGGAAAAGGTCAATTACTACTTTTGATTACATAAGCAGTGAATTGATATGGCTCCTGGAAATAGCAATTGCGTTGATGTTCCTAAAATTTGGTCAACAAATTAAGTGTTGTGTCTATGGCTAGTAATGACTTTGAAAATATCCAAACTTGGTAAGAAAACTGCTGCAACTGTCACTAATCTGAGCATATCTTCTACAAGTGGCGTGCATGAGCTCCTTGAGTGTCCAGATTGTACAAACTCAATGTACCCTCCTGTACATCAGGTTCAATCTTCTTATCCCATTACCAAGTTCATGCATGAATTGCTGTTGTTTTGATGGAATACAGTCCTAACATGGCTATTGGAATACTGAGTTTCTTTTGGATTTGAATGTGCATCAAAAGTCGAGTTCTTTCTTTGTTTTGTGCTTTTACAGTTTCTAATGCAAGTTTTTTTAAACCAGCATGTAAAGAATGTCTTTCTTAAAAGCTAGAGGAAGAGTGGGGAAAGGTGGTTGAGATGGTGTTAGCCCTCACATTGGAGAGAAGAATGGCCAAATGAAGAATATTATGTACCTAAATGAGTATTGTATGTTGCTGAACTCAGTAGAGTCTCTAAAGCTTGGACTATTACTCTCTAGATCCTTTTGTTTTAATTTGGAGAAAGGCAAGTTTTTGTGCACTTAAGGTAAAAATATGTTCTTTGGAACAAGTAGCTAGCTAGCTAGCTATTTAGAGACTCAATTTCCCTTGAAAGAAACAGAGAAAAAAATTCGAGGCAAATATGCCCCCTTTTCTTTAGTTGCTTACGAGGTTCATATTCTGTTGACTACAACTTCTGAAGATGAACAATTCTGCAAAAAAAAAAAAAAATCATGGATAAATGATTTCTCTGTTTGCTAGTTAGAATGAAAGAACAAAAGAATAAAGTGACACAATTAGTAGGTGTGAAGGAATGAATATCTTGCAACAAAGCACCTACCTTTACTAATCAGTATTGTAGACATTGTAATGGTTTTCTTCAATTTCTTGAAATGTTATTTGACTCAAGAAAAGGCCCAATAATTTTTTATTTTTGGAGTTTCAGAAAATTGGGAAATTTAGTTTTAGTCACTGTTTATTGGTCGTTCAAAATAAAGTACATTATTTGGTATACCTTCAATGTCTTTGACTTTCATTAATCCTTATTATGCGTTTGGTTTCCTCTATTCCACAGGTTTACTGGGGACATGGAATGTATGGCATTGAATCTACATACATAGCTTTTTTTATTTTCGGAAGCATCCTTGCTTTCTTACGTTAGGTGAGTCCACAATGTTGGTTGGTATTTTACCAACACCTGAGCATTCATCACCCTTGATTGATCCTAGCAGGTCAATGAAATTGCTGTCATAACCTTATAGGAATTACATGGTCGTCTCATTATCATTGTATAAGATATCTTCTTAGAATTTTATCCTTTCATTTACCTTGAATTGTTTGAGTTGAATGTGTTGTTTGATGGCATTATCTCGTTATGACTATAGATTTTCTTGAGATTACGGTCCAGGATTACGAGAATTCCAAGAAGAAGAATCTTTCTTCTCTAATATTTCTTTTTAATAAAGGAGGCTAATATCTCCTTATATCCTTTTGTCTAAAAATGCCTTGGAAATTTGCTCTCTCTACCATTATGATCTTCAATGACCATATCTCAACATCTCCTATTTGGTCATAAAGACCAAACAATAAATTCTTGCATTCTCTCACCGTCCATGGAATGTATGAGTTTTTCTTAATTTCCACTCCCACTATTTGTGAGAGTGTATTTTATCTTCATTATCCATGGAAATGTTCCTTAATCTCATCAACCTTACATGTTTGACAAATTTCTCTGTTGGAATCTCTTTTGTCATTAGATTAATAATCATGTCCGTGGTGGGAATATAACTCACCTCTATTTCCTTTTTCTCTATAATATCACAAATGTAGTAATAATGTATTTCAATGTGCTTTCCTTTTGAACTATTAGTACCACTATTTATAAGACTAATTGCTGCTTAATTATCACAATATATTCCGACTGGTCCATCTATTATATTAAGATCCAAGTCGTTCAAAAAACTTTTAATCTAAACAGCACATGTAGTAGCTGTACTACGTTGCATGTAGTACAGCCACTATACGTGCTGTTTAGATTAAAAGATTTTTAAACGACTTGGATCTTAATCTGATAGACGGACTAGTCGGAATATATTGTGATAACAAGTCGTTCAAAAATCTTTTAATCTAAACAGTACGTGTAGTGGCAGTACTACATGTAATGTATTCAACTTCCTGTGTATATCTAGCAATATAACATTACTTCTTACCTTTTCTAATGATATAGCACTACCACAAAAGATGAACAAGTACTCTAATGTAGACTTTCATCATCTTTATCATTTCTAAAGTCTACATCAGAATAACCTAATACTTCCAGTATTTTCGCTTAGTATACTAGTTTGTGTTGCAACGTGTCCTTGATATTGAATATGTTAAATTCGATCTAGTGTACAACATAATATGTATTAAACTTTCAACCGCTTGTGTATATGGTATTTTCAGATATTTCTGTCTCTTTTCATGACATTGACTTTTATTTAATCTTTTTCCATATGCATATGGTGTATGTGCGAAGTACAATTTTACAATCCAAATCTTTTAAGTACTGAGTGTAAATACTTTTCTTGATTTTTACTAAGTATTCTAAGCTTTCGATCAACAAAAAATTATATTCCAAGCATTACAAGAAAATTGAGCTTTAGCCACGAAAACTAATACTAAAAAAACTGTGACTAACTAGATTTAGCCACAGCTTTTGACTGTGGCAAAGTCTGTGGCTAAAAGCCCTGTATCTAAATTTTAGGCATCGTTTTAGCTGACCGTGGCTAATTTAACAATGGTCCAATTCCATGGCTAATCTGTGACCAATTTTTTTTTTTACATCAACGTCCATGGCTAATTTAGCCACAGTATTTTTCTATGGCTAATTTAGGTAGAGTATGTTATCGTGACTAATCCATAGTTAATTTAGACACGGTATGTTATCGTGACTAATCCGTAGTTAATTTAGACACGATATGTTACCATGGCTAATCTAACCATATATTAATGCCGTGCTAAGCCCATGGCTAAAGTTTTTATGTAATTTCAACATCTTTTTTTTTTTCATTTTTTCACTTGTATTAAAATATATAAAGAAAACTTAATTATTTTCAAAATAAAGATTATATACTAATATAACAACAAATTTCAAATTCATCAAAAGTAAAATATATTAATTCCAAAATCTAATACATCATGTTCTCATATTAAGATATTAGTTATATGACTATTTTTAAAAGGAAATATAATACAAACTTAAATTGTCTCAAAATATGAATATATAATTTAAACATCTTCATCTGCATGGCTTGTCGAATTTGATTTCACATCATGATCATCATTACCGTTAATCCTTGTAGAAGCCTACAAAAAACAATATAAATCATGAAACAATCTTAGAATTGCTTAAACAACATAAGATATTTCATTAGAGCACATAATTTCATTATTTTAATTAAAAAAATAATTAAGTTTGGAGATATACAAAAAGACATTCATCAACATCATTAAACTATCAGAAGAAATTATCAAACATATTGTATTATTGAAATGTTGAGAATTAATTGGATTTCATAGAATCTTTAAAAATTCCAAAAGATCACATTTAACTTGATCGATCAAGTTCTATTGCAAGGGTTTATTAAGGTCTAATTTGTATATGATTTGGAAACCTGAGTTAATAGAACAAAGTAGAATATAACATGAGTAAATAAAGTGAAGTACTTGTGTATGAGAAAAACAAAATGAGAAAATTAATTGAGAAATCTCAATAACACTTAAGATAGATGTTAGTGGTGCAGCAAGTCTAGCATAGTAATAGATGCTTTAACTAACATAACCTATGGCCAAATAGATGTGATTGCAAGTTTCTATGATTTATGAATTGCTCCTATTGATTTGTGAATAACCAATAACCTCCCACCTTTTCCTACTAGTTCCACCTTCAAGTGGGACATAGTTGAAAAGGAATTTTAAGTGGCTAACATTGATCACTATACAAAAGAGACATGTACCAAGTTCTATTAGTCACTAGTTGATGGGAGGCTCACATCTAATCTATAGATCATCCATTTAGCTGGTGGCTAAAGCCAATTCGTCAATTAGAGAGACTTCCCAAGTACCATGTGAAGACTGCCATCCATCATTTAGAGGTGGCACTTTACATCAGTCTACCAATCAAATTTTTCTAATAAAGCATAAAATACAATCCTGATCACAGATCAGTTCTGCATTATGCAATACACATACTCTGTGTTTGAGTGGCTGCATTCTTTGGTGGTTGCACAAAAACAATGTACAGCCAGAATTTTTAAGAAAATTGAAATTTAAGAAAATACACAAGTTACACTTACAATTGCATTAGATAAAACAAAAAACAAAGTAAGCAATTATTTATGGAGAAATCACGAATGGCCTTTATGACTGCACCATATTCCAAGCTCAGCCATTGGAATACAAAATTATGAGAGCCTCCATCCCATAAATAGAACAATTTTTTTTTTACAAATTTTTGTGTAAGTACATCAAAATACCATATGATTGGTGTAATCAGTCAAACATTGTAGCAGCAAGAAACTAACAATATCGTAGAACCTAAAGTAATAAGATAACTTAATTCCCCATTATCCTTACTCATAAAATCATTAGCCCTGTGATATCAAGAAACAAATTTGTTGAAATTATGTCAACAACTAATAAACAGAAACCACAAAAAATTGAAAATGATGTTTTAATACAACAATGGCCAATTCTTTTCAGCTGACACATAATATATCTATTGCTGCATTCATTCTTGATGGCAAATGAAACCACGGAGAGAAGAGGATGACTCAATATAACTTTGGCTAAAATTATGAATATGCAACCTTTTTTAGCAGTTGTATGTAAGTTTTTCTTATTGTTGGTGGCAGGCATTTCCAGTTTAAAAGAGAACATGATTCAAGAGTCAATACCATGTCTATATGTATTGGAAAAAAGAACAATAGTCCCTAGGAATAACCCTGAGCATAGAAAAGCACTTGGGAAACAACAATACATTATTATATACTAAGATATAAATAATTCCATGTTTGTAGTGACTATACATGAGAAACTTGTAATCTGTATCGTGTCTCTATGTGCATGAAAGGTTGTCAACAGTACCCATTTATCCGATCATTCAGATCTCTAATGGCTTTCTTTAAAAAGCCCAAGTGGCTCTAGAAAAGTGTTTCTACCAATCTTCCATTGCCACCATTAATATTTTAGGCTTCTGTATTTTTTATACTTAGTCTTTAATTTCACATATATTACATTAATTTGAAATTACCCATTTTATTATTTCAGGTTTCCTCTTATCACATGCGCTTGCCTATTGGTAACTATGAGCTTGCCTCCTATTGCTTAGACCAAATAGTTATATATCTGGTTTTGGAATTTTTCTAGTCAAATAGCAGCCCCCAACATCTAT
Source organism: Posidonia australis (assembly GCA_024699735.1). Classification (NCBI taxonomy): domain Eukaryota; kingdom Viridiplantae; phylum Streptophyta; class Magnoliopsida; order Alismatales; family Posidoniaceae; genus Posidonia; species Posidonia australis. Next base: position 3,003 of record JAMKQA010039900.1, on the reverse strand, counting down.
TTGTTTTTGACAATTTCTCATTGTTACAGTGGTTAGGAGAACTTTAAACTCGTCACAGGTCTTGAGTTTGAATCCTGGAAGATACATACTGTTAACCAAAAAAACATCTATTTGTTTTTTTCACATTCAGCTAGATGGAGACAAAAAATTGATTAAAATTTTATACAGCTATAACAGGAAAAACCAAAAAAATATACAATTTCATGCATATTTTTTATCAAATATGAAAACTATCAGTTAATATCAAATATGTATCAGGTTTCAGGCATATTTCACTGAATATGCCTTGTGCTTTTCATAATAATTGCATTGAATCGTCATCTCACCCTTTTCTGACTTGTCCCTTCTCTATTTCTATCTAGATTTTTTTTTTGAATAATCGAGCTTTTTCATCTAATGAATATGATAACTTAAGTCAAATTTTCTCATTGATTTACCTTAACAGATTCAATTTTGATATCCAAGGTTGAAACAATATTGTTTGCTCTACCGTCTGGTTTATTTGGATAGCCAAAAATAATGCTATCTTCAGATGCTCTATCTCTTCTACTAAATAAAATTTTCTTATCATTGTCTATTTTGGTTCATTTTGGGCAATGAACCGACTGCCTAGAGCTGAATCTGTTTCCATCACCTCAATAAACATCAAGAAATCTAGGAGCTATTGGGAGACTATCGAAGGTATGCAGGAAGCATACTCCCGCTTGGAACCTGTCTTTGTCAGTATTGATGCACTACAACAGCAGAGGGGGAAGCCATAAATATTCTGGAAGACTACCAGGTGAAGGAAGAACAAGGTGCTACCAACTTTAATACTGTTGCTATTGCAAATCCGACGGATCCCACCACCTAATTGAGTTTTCTAGAGTACTAAATTAAGAAAAGGAAAAAAAAAACAAAGAAAGCTCACCTATGCAAAGCTGTCAAAGCTATTGTTTCAGAGAAACCCTAGAAACCCCTCTTGAACCTTGCAAGTAGGTGTTGCTTCTTCAACTCCTAAGTAGAAGTCTCCAACAAAAACGGACGGTCATTTGAGCAGGTGTTGCTTCTTAAGAGAAGGATTTCTTTTCAGAGGAGGAGGTGGTCATAGGAAAGAACGGTGGAGGGAGAACCGGAGGAGGAGGAGTAACTGACGGGCACAGGAACTTCCGAGGGTGGAGGGAGAATGGAGGAGGAGGAGAGGGATTTTGGGTGAAGAGAGAATGTGAAAGTTTTGGGAGGTTTTGGGCGCAGGAATGTTTAGCTTCGTTGGAAACAGAGGAGGGAATGGAGCGATGACTAAACTTTTAACAGTTTATTCTTAGCCACAGTCTAATTTTGTTAGCTCAACTAGGGGCATGTTAGCTGTTCTTTGGTTGGATTTAGGTCTTTGATTAGGGGCATGTCAGCTGCTCTTCTATGTCAAACAGATCAAAGGGACAGTACTACCATTGGAAGCATGCAGATGAGACTCCTCACAAGCACATCAAGATCAACCTACAGCCTATCAGAAGCATAGCTGTTACAGCGCAGGAATTCGGTGACAATTGTCCCAGACTTGGCAGACTTCTTCCAACAAGAGCAAGCTCTGTCTGCACGAAGCAAAGATTTGAGAGATGGGTTTCCAGAATCCAGCCGCAACATAGCTAGTGCCATGTCATTGCAACCTCGGTAATTTTCAGCAATGAAGAAGGACATGTCCCAGACCTGCAGCAGCCAGCAGTCCTCAACAATCAGTACACCAAGTCATGCTTGAAGAATATCAGAACAATACTCGGGTGTCACTATAATTGGATATCACCGCACAGCGCATGGGCTACGGATGTGACAGTTATCCAGTGGGCCCCATCAGATACAAGCAGCACAAGTACTTCAAAGCACAGAATGGCTGCACAAATTGCATTGCTGCCCAACACTTAGCAAAATATCATAGCACTACAACAACGCAGCACTCAGTTATGCCTAGTTGCGGATATACCCTAACGTTTTGTGAAAGCCTCAGCAAAGCCAGCACACCAACACATGCAGGAGCACCAGATTCCATGTCATAGAGCCAGCAGCAGGTGGTTCTGCACACCAGATGGCAACCAATTTCCCTCCTGGGGGACAATCCAGTGATTATCTCATTTGTTTTCTTCTGGATTCTCGCTCCGGGCGGACGAGATCCATCTATCCTTTCCTTAGATTTTCGTGAGCGCGAAATCCTTTTGCTTTGACCTTTGACTGGGTGGTCAAGGTCCTTTACCCTGTTTGACCTTCGATCATTTGGTCAGGTCCATTTCCTTTGACCTTTGACCGGGCGGTAAAGGTCCTCTTCCTTTTCCTTTGACCTCCGACTTTTTGGTCGAGGTCCTTTTCCTTTGCTTGGCCTCTTGACCATTTGGTCGAGGTCTTCCCTCTTGTTGGCCTCTTGACCTTTTGTTCGAGGATTTCTCTTGTTGGCTTCTTGACCATTTGGTCAAGGTTCCTTTCTTCCTTGCCTTTACTAGGCTCATTTCTTGACCATTTGGTCAAGTTTCCTTTCATCTCTTGCCGTTACTAGGCTCTTTTCTTAACCATTTGGTCAAGGTTCCTTTCTTCCCTTGCCTTTACTAGGCTCTTTTCTTGACCATTCGGTCAAGGTTCCTTCCTTCCTTGCCTTTACTAGGCTCTTTTCTTGACCATTCGGTCAAGGTTCCTTTCTTCCCTTGCCTTTACTAGGCTCTTTTCTTGACCATTCGGTCGAGGTTCCTTTCTTCCCTTGCCTTACTAGGCTCATTTCTTGACCATTCGGTCGAGGTTCCTTTCTTCCCTTGCCTTTACTAGGCTCTTTTCTTGACCATTCGGTCAAGGTTCCTTTCTTCCCTTGTCTTTACTAGGCTCTTTTCTTTACCATTCGGTTAAGGTTCTTTTCTTCCCTTGCCTTTACTAGGCTCTTTTCTTGACAATTTGGTCAATGTTCCTTTCTTCCCTTGCCTTTACTAGGCTCTTTTCTTGACCATTTGGTCAAGGTTCCTTCCTCCCTTGCCTTTACTAGGCTCTTTT